>JAQIWE010000340.1:0-23583 GCA_034698565.1 Campodea plusiochaeta | reverse complement strand
CGTCCCGTTCTCCCGTGATGCAATTTTAAACTCACAAATACACACACAGAATTTGAACTTTATTTATATTGATTGATTATGCTGTTGCTCTCCTTGTCATAATAATCATTATTTTGTTTATGCTATTATTTTCTTATTTCATATTTTTGTTCAAAGTTTATAATATACACTTTTATTCAAGTGAATGTAGTACAGTGTAAGAGAGGACAACTCTGTCCTAACTGTGCTACAAAATATAAAGCAAGTTTATTATTATTATTATTATATTTCAGTAATAGTCAAAATTTTAGAACTTCACAAAATATCTTTAAGTAGTTCCTGATACTTTTATATTTTGATTTAAAATATGTTATCAGCAGTTTGGATTCTATAATTATTTGGAAATGAATATAAGGTTATCGTAACAAATCATATGATATACAACAACAAATAAAATAATACGAAAGAAATACCATAATTATTTTAAAAATAGCATCTAGTTTTATAGATTGTTTACAGTTTGATTTTTTGACAACCTTGGCTATTCAATTAAAGAGGAAATTCTATTTCTCCATTAATTGATTAAAACAACAGATAATATAATAAAGTGTTCTTTCATGTTTTACACTACGTCAAACATTGTATTAATTAAAATAAATGTATTCATAACTGATATCAGCTGAAAGCAAGACTCCATAACATACGCTCTCTTTGAAAGTGTAATGATAATTTTATGAAAACATTTTAACCTAATCAAAGCATACAAAATCCATTCTAGTGTAGTATGTTAATCATTGCACTGTTGCTATAGGGTTTCATATGGTTTCAATTCTGTTCCTAGAGCAAACAATGATTGTTGAAGGTGATCAATATACGATCCTAACCAAACACTATATACTGTATACGCTGAACTGAACGAAACTCGCTCGAAAAAACTTTGTAAACAACTAATTGCAACACATTTGTGTCCAAACTGCTGATTGCTCCACTGACGGGCAGAATGACAAAGGTGCCAGATTAGCAAGGTAGTACACCCCGTTGAAAATATCGTGAATACAACCCATTCTGTTTTTTAACACTGAATCCATACATTGATAAGAGTTTGGGTCTACACTATAATAATCAATTTTGTGTGTTTATTTATGATGTCACTTTCAATTAATTGATACTATTTTAACGTTCAAGAAAAGGCGAGGATCTAACATAACGGAAATCTTCCAGGATAATTAAAATGGTATTAGTAGGCTACAGCTGAAGCCGAGTGCATACCATTTTGTATATTAAAGGTGATATTGACTTAGTCAATTTGAAATGGTTAGTTATATTCGCAATAATTTTACCCATCCAATATATAATCTGATTATATTATCTTGTCCCAAAGTATGTAATCTGATTTTCTTATCCTAATTCGTAAGAGAATGATCTGAATTTCTCTAAATCTTCGCCTTTAAAACATTGAAAAGTGGAACCATTCTTCGTTCCATCTTTCTTCGTTAATTAACTACCGTCTGAGTGTAATTTGCTGTTCATGAAACTTCCACTTGCTGTGCCTGGCAACCTTGAATTCAAATAGACTGAAGAAGGAAAATGGTTTAGTACAGTTTGTACTGTTGCAAATGGGAAAGTTTTCGGTACATTAAACGTTAAAGAGTCGACATTGTCATGGTCACTGTTTAGTTATGAGCTTCATTATTGCTCAGGTAATTACGGGTCTTTACAATTTCTTCAGCACGTGTATTCTTTACTGAATTCATTGTTTTATTTTATGTATAGAGTAGTACGATACTTACAGTTACTATGGATCCAACACTAAATTAAAACTGGTGAACAGTCAAAGGCCATACGATATAAGAGTCGAAAACAATTTTATATGGCTGAAATGATCGATTACATTTTAATTTTAATATGTTCAGCTGTTGCTATATGGTGTACAAAACTGGAGTATTAAATAACTTACACACTTCTGCCTACAAATTAATAACTTTTTATATTTTCTTTGTATAGACTTACTAAGTTTTAGTGAGGAATGAGGATATGGGAAAGTCGTTGGAATCATTTCATCCCGTATATAATGAGAACAGTGGAACAGAAAAATGCCTCAATCCTGAGCCTTTTATGGTGGTATTTCTAAATTGTCACGCAAGTTTAGTGTTGTGACATCTTTTTTGATATTCGTCCATAACTTTTTGATATTCGTCCATAACAGAGATCTGCTGAAAATGTTCTTCCTTATTTCCAAACATCCTTCCAAGCTTATTTTTTCAATTTTTATGAGAAGATTCAGCGGCTGCTTCGAACACGTTTTCCTTCACATAACGGATACGATGAAAGTACATTCAACACGAATCTAACCTACGATGCCAACATATCAAAGTTATTTAAGGAATGACTTTTTTTACTGTGGCAGGAAACCTATAAATATTTTATGTATATTCAATTTGAAAAACGTGCAAATGCGAAGCATTAGGATATGATTTCTGTTATGCCTGATGATTGACTTTTAATTTTAGTTACAAATTTTCTTCTCTAGTTCGCACTATTCCATATTCATATTTATTCCTTATATAAACCACAGGTTAAACCTAATTACAGAGTTTACATACTCATATAATATCAACTATATATACACTATAAACATCAATTTTGATAACATTACTTTCATTTACATTGCACTTCAATTTTAATAATTATTATTTTACATGGAGATTTTAGACTTCTCTTTCATGGTGTAATTACCAATAACTTCTACTGTTATAATTTAAGGGCATCTTATGTTAGTGAGCTGTTATTGGGCAAGGATCACTCTTTGTCGGAAATATCTAGGATAAATTATTTCTCAGTGTATCTGACAAGGTACCCACTGATTAATTTCTGGATTCACCACTGATTAAGACCTTTTAAGTTGTAAGTTATGTTAACATATATGAGAGCTTAAACAGGTATTGAAACTTACCAGAGAGATCAAGTTGAGCTAGTTTTGGAAGTGACGATTGATCTTGCATATCACCTAATGTCGTTAGTTGATTCATCGACAAATCCAAAACTTCAAGAAATTCTAACTTCCTGATGGAGTTGACGTCAAACTTTTTAAGTGAGTTTCTGGAAACATTTAGTGCTCGTAACTGAGGTGGAAACTCTCCGTAAAAATGTGTTACACTGCTGTTCGTCACTGACAAATTTTTTAAACCATGAAATACAGAAAAGTCATTGAGATAAATTTTCTCCAGATGACTATCTGATATCTTTATATCCCGCACTTTTTTATAATAATTCGATATAACGTTATCAGTCTCAAGCGAATTAATTTCGAACTCGTAACTTTCCACCGGACTCTTGGTCCCATAGCTGTCCATCAAGAGTGCGCTGATTGTATTCATGTCACGACACTCGAGAGAAACCCCGCCATCTGCCAAAGAACGGCAGAAACACTTTGTTTTTGTGACTGGAATGGGACATGGTGTTTCCGCTTGGAATATCACAGTTGAGGTACAAGAAGAAATGAAGATAGTGAGACAAAAAATAAGAAGAAGTTGCAGCTGAGGTTGTCGGAGATCAGGTCTTCTTTGTGGTTTCGGCCACTTTTGAAGCAGTGGATTCATTCTGAAAATAAAGAAAAATAAAGCAATAAGCAGGTGTAAAATTCATTCCCCCAACATTCTGTAATAAACGTTGCATTACTACTTTTCTGTGAATGTTTTGAAATTCAATAATTATTCTTAACCACAAACTGCTGTAATAAAACTAAAGCAATAAATATATATTTTCCGTATATATACACTGTAGTATACAATTAATGTTGCAAATAGAATGCCGATTCCAATAGAACTATATTTTGGGAATATTCTGAAAGAGAGAATAATCCTGTATTTTCTAACACTTTCTAAAAACTTTAATTGAAAAAAAAAAAAAAAAAAAAAAAAAAAAAAAAAAAAAAAAAAAAAAATACAAAATTACACATTAATTTATTACAGTACAAGATCATTTTCACAAGTTTTGTTTTAGAAAATTATAGTAAATACAGCTTTAAAATAGTGTTCAAGGTGGTTTCCATTTTATGGCCTTTTCGTCCATTAAATCAATCAAATATCAAAATCTATCATTGTTTATCCATCATATGAAATAGTTTAACAGCTTAATTTCGCAATCGTAGAGCAACTTAAAATTAATTTAGTTATGTATTAAACAATACCAGGCTGATTGGGCTCTATCGATAATTCCATCAGAATGTTGCTGGAAAAAAGAATTTCATAGAGAATCTAAAGTTTCAAATGAAAATTACAGCATTCTCGAATACTACTCAAGCGAAATGGGAGAACTGTAAAAATAATATGATTGTTTGAAGCAGATATTTGTATTCAAGAAGGTTTCTCTCTTTCGTACAAAGCTAGAGATAAAATTTATGATTTGAACATATGGAGGGATCTGAGCAAGTGGGAGATATTGAAAACGATAAAATGTATGTTGGGTAGAAACTGCAGTATGGGTATCGGAAAAGGGAGATAAAATATATTGTTGTATGAAGATGAATGGATGGATGAAAGGAACTTTATGAAATATGGATGGCGCAGGGATGTACAAAGAATAATGTCAACTTCATAAAATGAAGTAGAATAGAGATGAATTGAATAGGGTTTCGAATCGTTGAATATATCGGTGAAAGACCAACTGACATTTCTTTGCTCATTTTATGAATAATACATTTTATGCAGCTTTTCCAATAGAATCGTAAATGGACATATTGATAGAGATTTTCAGCACAAAAAATGCACCTAATGGCATTTCTTTTATTTTGCATTGTGTGTAATTATTTAATTATTTTCCTTTAAAGTACGGTCGTATACCAAACTCTTAAGTTAATGATTTTCAATCAAAACCATTAAGATGTTTTCATGAATTAATCGTTAAAATGCATGAATGGTTTCAATGTAAAAAATATTTATTACATTGCTTTCGAAATTTTATATAATAAATAAAAATTATGCGTAACTGTATGAAAATAACCTGTAGTGAAATGAAAAAAAGAATGTTACTAAAAAATGTACAGATCATCACTTGCACAGATAATCTATTCCCAAACTCATTTATGAGCGAAAATAAAGGAATCAAAATATCAGGTCGTTTTTGACTTATTTTCCACTACCTTGAGGTAGCTAAGTTTTATACTGTACGCGCTGAAATTTTGGGAAATCGAAGGAATCAGGTCCTGCTATCATGTGGTGGGAGACGGACGAACTAACAGACAAATTTGTGCTATAAGATTATTCTCCTTCGTAAATGGAGGGGTGGAAGTAAAAGCTTACAAACAGGACAACTTCCTTCCTGTTTTTTCCTTTCAACAGCAAACAAAATAAATTCCTTCCGGAGAGACATTTCAGTATGCCAGAGGAAACTTTTCTCAGAAATTGTCCAACTTTATCTACTGTGTGTTTGTTTCTTTCCAATTTTTTAATTACCGGTATTGAAAATGATAAGCCATTATTGATTTATCATGAAGAGTATATCAGTATAAAGATAAATTGACAGATCATGGAATATAAAACTCATAGAATTAAAAAATATGTAGAGTCAGTATATATAGTAAACCCAAAATTCAGGAGTTCATCGGTATTCAGAATACCAGAAATTTAGAAACCTTGTCCAGTTAATGCTGAAATGTACGATACAGAGAACGTTGTATTGATGGGTATTGTGAAAAATAAAGGGATCCAGTAGTATTTGAAATCTTGCATTAGTTTTTAGTTTAGAAAACAGAATTATTGTTATTCTTTAAGCAGGGAGATCGCCGTTATCATATTTTTTCACACTCAACCCACCCTCTGACATGATACATAAATACATCATGTCCATGATACATAAATATATCATATATTATTATACAGCTACATCGAAAACAGCAACAAGTCACCAACGCACGATTTACGTTGGTATTTTGCGTATAATTACCATGCAATTACATATGATATACTCGTATACCATTCTCTAAATTCTCAACATTTGCATTAGCACTGTCAATATGCATGTCCAAACGAAAAAAAAGGAAAAGGATCAAATATTGAATGTATAGAGCAAATAATTGGTTTTTCCTATTTACACAACTTATTTCTAGTATTGCTGATCAGGGAAAAAATAGTGTTTACTCAGAAGGAGCTTCCCTCCAAATTGAAAGAGATATTTTATTTGCTTTCGCGATTACCAACTGTATTGGGAAAACGTTATTATCTTCATCGTAGAATGTCAAATCGATACTCTATTCAGTAGGGAATGGTATCGTAATGATTTCATTGCATAATTATTCTAATTATAAAACTGTAGAAAAGGTAGAAACTGCGTCACAATTTCATATTTATAATGGAGAGAAATGTAAATTTTCGGCACGTTCCTGCTTTTATTGTTCTTTGAAATTTTCTGCTGGAGTTTCTGAATGACAGGCTTTTGTAGAATATAAATTATTGGATATCTTGCATCGATATTTGCAATAGAGTTTATTTAACGTTGCATAATTATTTTTGAAATGAAATCTGAAATAGTCAAAATATACAGGGTGGGCCAAAAAAAGAAAATGGGACACTTGTTTGAAATGGGATAAATCTGAAATATTGTAGTTCGAACGTTGAAATAAAAGGATATAAAAGAGCATGTTGTTGTTTTCTGAAATATACGCTTAGTTTTATATATATCAATCAGGCAGATATATACTGCTTTCTTTACAAAATAATTACAAAATAATTATGAGTAGGACATTGATAATAAAGGAAATTTCAAAAGGTCAATGTTTGTCTCTGTTTTCAGCAAAGCACTGACAATCATAAAATAAATTAATTATGTTTTTGTTAAAATCATGTAATTCCGTAAACAATATGTTTCATTGGGATAATTTCTTACTACTCTACGACTTTTAATAATTATGCTGTATAGTATATTTTTACAATATTATAGCATACTATGCTAAAAAAAAGTAGTTTATAAGCCTTAAAAATATGGATGCTGGTCATATTAAAACCATACATTTTCAAAATAAAAACACTTTTATCTGCTTTTTTATAGTTTTGATATTTCTGAAATTATTCCATTATGAAGTGTCCCATTTTGGAGGATGTTAGGAGGATTGGGGCCCACTTAAATATCTCAGTTCAAGTCAAATAGTCTATGCTAAACTAATGCTAAAGAATAATACCAATCACGGCAGCAGAAAATGTTTACGATTTTTCTCAAAAGCAAAAACAACTTTATTAATATTATTTTTACAGTATATAAAAAGTAACCTTTAATAAAAATCCGAGAAGTAGGAATATATTTATCCAGTATAAGATAAAACTCTGCTATTTTAAAAGACTGTTTTTGTTTAACATTTTATCATTATTCTTTTCTTTTCATTTAAGGTTCGAAATCTTCCACCCTCCTGAAACTGCCACTGTTTTTCCTCACTGTCATAAATTTTATATTGTAAAGTCAATATATTGCGAACATATTATCTGTGACAGATTATTTGAATACCAGATTTTTGTGTAGACGATCGAATAACATTATTTCAACCCCATTATTAATAATGCAAAGAAAAACATAATGTATTTTTCACAGTAACTAATTGTTTTTACCCACATACCAAATTGTATACGTAGAAAACATTGCATATTATTATGACTCCTTTTTATCATAAAACAACAAAATAATGAATAAATGAATTTATACGAAGGCACAAAACGATAATATTTATACTGTATAATGTATTATATACAGCTGAATCAACACATTATACAATAGCGAGCTGGTTTTGATAGATCGCTACATGCTTTAAATAATGCTTACGGCAGAATAATAAAATTGCCAATGGTGAAATCATGTTGAAATAGCTGTATAGAATGAAGGTGGTAGTAAAATACAACTGTTACGACTTGGTTTAACGATATATACACTTGTGATAGTAACAAGAATCCAATATTTTCTATAATTAATTTTTGTACGTCATACAATGAGTATATGATTAATTAAAATAAAATACAAGTGAATAAGTGAAGTACGAGCACGAGGTATTAAAATTAAACTGGAATTTTTTCATTAAACTTTTATTGTTTGGACAAAATTATTCAAATCCCATAAACACTGCACTGGACATTGTGTCACTGATATTGATGCAATCATCCTTTAAGTTTTTGTAAGATTGTAACCACTGATCTTAGGCAAGAGGAACAACTGCCTGGTGTGCAAAGAGCACGAATAATAATAATAATAATCAGTAGGAGTACCAAACTTTCTTTTCCTATTGTTCCGTGAAATTCATTTTGAAAGTTAATAAATTACAGTACTCGCTTATGGTATAGGATTTCCTTAGACATAAATTAACCGTCTGTATATTTTAACGTAACTAAGGTGACTTACGCTACACAATCACAAGCACAACCAACAAGCCATAGTATTCTCTGGTATAATGATCCTAGCAACGAACTCAGATATATAGAATACCACAGTTGAGGAATGCGTGAAGTTGAATGTGTTTCCAATATTGTTTGTGGATTTATACAAACAATACAATATTACAGATGCTGTTTCCCACGATGTACTGATGGGATAGGGATAATCTACTTGCATAACAGTATGTTTTGCAATGATACAATAATATTCACGGAAGCTCGGAGATCTTAAATGTTAAAGATTTCAACTTTTACCAGGTGGTGGGACAAACTTGAGCAATACCACTGGATATGACTGCCCCTGTTCCCTAAATAACGTCTACTGTTGGATTATTTCAATGGAATGTCGAATCTAGTTAATCTCCTGCTTTCTATCCACACATTAATGGATGGAAACTAGGAGAATTAACACGAATGTGCGACGTTCAGGAGAGAATGCCTTAAATTCTTAATTTACAACAGATTTGTCCTAACTCTTAATCTGCATTAACTTTTGTAGTAAATGGAAAAAAATTATAAGTGACTGCTGCTGTGCTTATCTTGATAATGTATGCAAAAGTAATATTTTCTGTTGAAAATTAATAACAAAAATAACATAAGAAGATTTGCTTCTGACTTTATAGCTGAAGTTACTTTTCACATCTTTGTTTTATAAAGTTGAAAAGCAAACAAGACGAAGTAAGATAACTCAAGAATTTGTTTCATGCATAAATTTCACCTTGTTAATACATCTTTTGTCTTTAAAGAAGATATGTTGCTACTCATTTCAATGATGTGTTCAGTTAATAGAATAACGACTTAGAAAAACTCTCCAACATTTTTGAAGATCTTTATTGGAGTTTTTCTCGTATGTGGTATAGAGGAAACATTTTAGTGATTTCAAAAAGAATTTGCCTTTGACCGTTGAGTTTTGATTGAAACTACGCAGGTCGTCACTTATGAAATACATTATACTGGTACCTTTAAAAAATCCTTGATTCAGAAAACATGATATCATTGCAAGGAAAGTTTGACAAATGTGTTTCTATTCTAATTGAACAGGATTAGAGAGAAGCTGAGCTGGCAATTGAAAGAACGATGACAGGAAATTCAAATTTTTGGTATTGCACTAAGAAAAGTAATGATCCAGAATCCGTGGAACTTTCAGATTTGAATGCAGGATTTTTATGTTGGTATTACTTCATACTTTATCATTATTTGTTTTGGTTTCGGAGATGTTAATGAAGAAATTGAGGAAAGTATAGTCCAGTTTTCTCAGACGGCAACTCTTAAATCAACCACAGAACCAACTAAACGATTCACCAAAATTTTCAATACTTGTAAAATAATAAGGAACATTTAATGTAAAATAATAAGGAACATTTTATTTAAATCGTATCTTATTTTGCAAGTAATATGTGGATATATTCTATAATTTATGTTACCAATGTCGCATCTCTCTTCACCGTGAAATACTGCACAACGTAATTTGACTGTCCAATTTGTGTTAACACAAAAATATCTGTAATTAAAATTCATAACAAACAGATTTACAAACAGAATAGCGAACAGAATAAAAGAACCCACCAAAATTCACTGTGTTTATTCGTAAATTACTTTGTAAGTACAGTAATGCTGTAAAACAAGCATTGCATTCTATTATACGCAAACGGCATATAATACTCCTATACATATGAGTGAATTTTACTGCTCTCCATTTTACAAAGGAATAGTCTTCCGGAAGAGTCATGATCTCATGCTGAAGATACAGTAACAGTACTGTATATATCGCACAGAATATTTTGGGTGGATGAAATTAATTTTTTTTGTTACATAAACGGAATAGGAATATACCCGAACATAATTATGACATGGTAGGGTTTTTGTTAAAACAGTATATCTTGATGTTTCTGAGACGTGATATGATTTTTATTATTATAGTTAAATGAATTAACATATATGAAAATAAAATATTATCATGTCTCGAGAATTATTTCTGGTTGCAAATAATTATTTCTTTAGCACTACACAGTTCTGTAGAGTTCTCAGAATTTCAAACTTTGTAAATAGAATATCCAGTATTACACATATTATTATTACAGAGCCATTGAAAGATACTCGGAAAGATATTACGAATAAAATATTTCTTAATTTATTTTTCAATTGAATATACTGAACCATCCAAAGGTGTATTATGATAATTAAAATATATCTTTTAGAGGAAATTTTCGAAAGATGACTTAAAAATATTATACACAGCGACACAAATTTGTATTTTCAATTAAAAAATATCAGAAATGCTGCTAAATCTTAATTAATCACACCTTTTTAATTAATATTTGTGATTTTTGACATTATGGTTCTAATATTTTTCTTGTCTAACAAAGGTGGATAAAATAGACTAACTCAAAGAAATGAAATGTCTCTTGTTCGGAACAGATAACAATACAGAGTAACAGTAGAATTTTTTTTTACTCTGTATTGCAGCGGCGTATATCCCAAGACTGTGTCGTAGAAACCTATCTTAAAAAAACACTATGATGATATTGCCGTTATACTCCACTATCTTCTACTATATAAGAACCTGGGCTATAATACAAAAAATGTAATGACATATATACTCAAATGTATTGACAATGATAACTGAGGAGCATTACATCTTTCAAGAGACACATTCCTTTTACAAATCCGAAACTGAAGAGCGAGTATACTGTTGTATAAAACATGTATTATTGTGCTTCATTTTGTGATAGAAGTGGACGATAATGAATTACAATGAGTAGTGAAATAGTAGTTTGCATTTAATATATGTCATATTCTCATATATCATGACGAATATTGATTCCAGTTTTATTGACATTCTTAAATAAAATCTCTCATCAGGGAAAACTGATAACTTCTCATAACTTTTGGAAACAGTACAGCATGTGGTATAGGAATATTTTGGGTGGTACTTTTAAGCTATAAATTGAAAGATAGATTTCTTCAAAATGTTCCTGTTTTCTGTCTGTTAAATAATACTCTTTACTTCCTAAGAAGTTCCGAACGCAATACAATGAACACATCTCCTTCCGGCTTCACGTAACAGCAAAGGTATTGATGTTTATATTAAGTATAGCAAAATCTGGTCAACCACATTACGATGAAATAGTGAACAAGCTCTAGCTAGAAAGACCATGAATTTGCCTTCTGGATTACTGCATAATAGAGCCACGACTAAATCATATTTTCAAACGGAGTTAATGTTCACGGTAAGAAATGTATTATTACTGTGTAAAACTTATACGCGATTTTTACATTAGTCAGTTTATCTGACACTATCCTAGAAAATCCAGACATTCATTTGAAAGAGCTTTTTTTTACTAACTTTTAACGAGAACGTAGTTTATTCAAATTTGACATTTATTATTTTTGAAGACAATGCTCAAAACTAACAAGATACAGTTAGGAAGATCATTACAGAAAGAACTTTGCTTTTTGTACATAAAAGAAAGCATATTTTTTTATCTTAACATTTCCTTAGCTAAAGTTTCATGTGTGATATAATTACATCACTTCTTTTTTTTTTCTTTCTTAAAACATGAGAGAGAAAATGAAAGAAACTGTTCTGTAGAGAAGTAAATTATTTATACAGGATTTCTTAACACTTCCTTATTTATGGTAGAAGTAATTTTGACTGTATAAAAGCAATTAAATATTCAGATGGTTTCTTATAAGTCCCTGTGGAATGAAAAAAAAAAAAAAAAATCTCAGTGTACTTGATTATTTACGTATTTACTACAAAATGAAGGATGATTCAACTTAGAACTGTGGATTTATAAAAACAATGTTTTAACCCAATCTTGACCTAGCGTGCAAGTTAGACTGAAATTTAAATTCAGAATATTTTCTACAGACTTATACATATTTCACTTCAGATCTTTTTTTATCTATCTGTTATGTTCTTGTGCCCGTCGATAAATCAGTTTCTTTATTCAATTGTTTATAATAGAACTTGTATGAAGTAGGATAATTTATTAATTTCACTGTTGTATCTCACGTAAAGATATTAAGACGTGCAAACTGAAAGGGGTTCGAATTCCAAATTATTGCAGTTATAACAAGAATTTCATCAGTGGTGCGCAACCAAAAATAAAAATTGAAACCAAATTATAGCTTATGGAAAGGAAATTCCTATTTTATTTCTATATGAATTAAGAGGAAGAAAATGGAGAAATGTTCCGGTCTGCGAAGATATAGCCAGCAGCGAAAACATATTTTACAACAAGTAAAATGATATTCAACTTACTGGGCCGTATTATCCAATAGGCACTGAAGGTCTAGCACCCCGCGATCAGAAAGGACCCCGCACTCGTTAAAAAGAGAGAAAAAAAGAAATGAAAAATAGTTATGGAGAAGAAAGTGGCTGAAAGGAACCAATCCTGCCTGCACACTTCACAGAATATTTACAGAAGCAAATATCATTTATTTTAATATTATATTATGGTCTTTGACTTCTTGTATTTCAGAACGTTCTATTTCTAATTTTTGTATTCAACACTTGAGTTAAGTAAACCACATCATACAATGTAACTGGCTGCTACTTATATTATTAAAGCTGCAAAAATAACAACAAAAAATGTCATTAAGAAATTTCGCCACTGTTTTTGGACCTTTTTAAGATCTCGCCCCCTCAAAAGGAAAACCTGGCTATGCGCCTGGAAGGAACTGATTTGCTGTTCTGAGTGTTCTCTCTTTCCTTTTGGGGAGTTCTCTACTGTAAAATTAAATGAAGATTAAAAAAATGCAAAATTTGAAGAATGATAGTTACGAACTGTCGGAAAAGTTAATATAAAAATTAAACGGAGGCTAAACGAGCTTGCGGAAAAGCCAGTGTACCCGGGTAAGTTTAGACTATACATCTTATAATATTATGTGCCATCTTCAAAAATAACTATTGAGATAGCCTTTACTTCCTTACCAAATAGTTTATGGACAGTTAAATAGTCTGAACTTGATTTTTCTAAGAATTACCTTGTCTTATTATTAGGTCAATGTCTTATTACATAATCTCATGATTATACAAGAAAGTAAATATGTAGATAAGATAGACAAGGAAGACAAACAATAAAAGCTGTTTTATGAAATATTTCGATATTGCAGTTGGTGATATAACAGTGTTTTGAAAAGATATAAAACCTAGTTACTGTTTTTATTGCACCTCAAAATATGTCAGCATGATTAGTGCCACATTGACACTTTATATCAATATTGAGTAATTTTATAAGACAGAACATTTCTTTCTTTCTGAAAACAGTTCTGTACATGAAATTTTTATAAGAGGAGTTTGTACATATTGTAATAATTCCTAACAGACCCATCTTGATTCATCAATAACTTAAATGTGGAAGATTTTCTGCAAACGGAAACTTTTCTTTTAGAAAGATTCCAGTTCTGATTTAGTTTTTCAAGTTTGTTATGATCATTTAATCATCCAGAAGTGTTTTTTTATTGAATAGTTTGAAATAAAACATGACATACTGTATAAGGAAATAATGAACAATACAATAATTAGTACTTTGTATCGTATATTATAAAGATCTTAAGAATTACCTCAAACAGTTTTTAATTCCAAATAATTGCTGATACCGTATTCCGATATAATAATGTTGTTAAAATCAAAAATGGTCACTTTTAAGAAGTATGTAAAGTATAACTGGACAACGGAACTATACTGATCCTTTAATAGTTAGTTTATTTTAGTCACCTTTGTGAATTGTGAGCGTCGAGCGAATCTGGAAAGAATTTTAAACTTTTTAGACATAACTACATAACTGTTATTGGTGGTGTGAAATGCAGCATTTTCATATACTGTCAGTCAGTCACTGTGTATATGAAACATAATTATTTACATGTGGTTATGGTATGTTTTTAGCGCGATATAATTATGCTAATTTTGTTGTTGATAAATCTTTAATCATCTATAAAGTATAAACGTCACCTTCAAAAAGATTCCATCTTTACTAAACGATGCACACGTCTTGACATATTAGAAGCTAATATTTTTAAACAGTTCTGGCAGTATTTCATAACATTATGAAGATTATACGACGACAACAGCTGACAGTGTAATATTTTATGGACTTTAGAATTTGTTGACATCACTCCTAATCTGAGTAAACCTGTTTTTGCGTATTTGTTTTGATACGTGATCATTAAAGAATTGGAGCACTGAGAACTCTATAACCTTGTGGTATAGAAATAACAAGAACTATTATATTATTATAAAAATAATTACGTTATTAAACAAAATGTACTAAATTTTGATTGAAAAACGCGAATTTTAAAGTACAACGAATTAATTAAATATAAAATTAAGGTATTTTATTATAACCTCATCTTGCTGTTGTATAGGAAAAAAATAAAATTTCGCAAACATAACGAATAATTTTTGCACTTTCAATATATTACTGTTAAAGGATTTTTTAAGTCTACTAACTGACAAGTACGACTGAACTAATGATATCCAGTAAGAAAAGGTCCATGTACAATTTAAAAACGTTTATTTATACATCCCATCCGGTTTCGGATCCTTAAGATCCATCTTCTGGCACACTACTTCTTTTTATGTGGTAGTGTGCCAGAAGATGGATCTAAAGGATACGAAACCGGTTGCGATGTATTAATAAACGTTTTTAAATTGTGCAGAGATGGGCCTATTCTTTTTGACTATCATTAGTATATTCCTGTGCTTCCATCATACTACACAAGTACGACGGAACTATCAGAAATCCGAACAAATTTTCAGATACTGGTATATCATCTCAGGATACTTTTTAGAATCCCACTCCGAGTACCAGCGCAACCTTCGTTTCCTTCTTTTGGTAAAATATATTAGTTTTCACATAATTGTATTATCAAGAAATTCATTCAGAACAATAAGAAATTCTGAAAATTTGTCCAAAATGTGAATGTTTAGGAAAGAATATCTAATTACTTGAGGAAAATATACCTATATATAGGCTAATTCCGGATAGTCGGTAAAGTTAAGTAGTTCTTTTCTTCAAGAGGTGAGTGCACTTATCGAAGCATGTAACATTGACCATATTTATATAATTGACGTCTGATTATATGAAATGTCACAATATGTTATTTGTTGGTGGGAGCAATTCCAAAATTTCAAAGTTGTAGGATGACAACTTATTATTATTCTCATCAATCTTAACAATATAATATATATATATATATATATATATATATATTTTATATATAAATTCCCAATTATGTTATAATTAAAGAAAATGATTAGTTTACATTTTTATTTACTATCGTAGGTAAGAATTTGAACTTACCTATTTTATATAATTAGACATAAACTACATTCATAAAATCCATATTAGATTTTCGGTTCACATGGCGCACTCGGAAACAACGGCGATCTCTGGCACACATACAAACGGTATGACAGTCGACGAAATACTAAAAGAAGAACATGTTGTCTGTCGCAGGAAAGAAGGTTCTCCTCCCCCCTCCCCCAACATTATCATCGAAAGAACGACGCATGGCCATGGAGATTACAGGAGTTAATAGTTGGTATAGAGTTATTGCTTTACAAAGTATATGGTAGGATTTACTTCAAATTAGGATTTTTTTACTTTTAACATGGAATCAGAGATGGGCGAATTTCTATTATCCAAAGTCATCGAAGAAAAATTTGATACGGTCTTATTCTGTCTCATTATTCCTCTCTCTCAGGAAATGTTTAATGATAGATAAAATTTTGCAAAAGCTAAAAGATCTAGAGAAATACTCGTAATGCCACTTTTGTATAGAACAATAGTATATAAAAAGGTGTTTTCACCGGTATTCACAGTAAGTCTTTGGGTTTCGCCCTGACACTGTGGGACTTTACTTCTAACTTCTTCGGTCAACGTGGATTCGAACTTTAAGAGATTCTCTGGGTTCCAGACGGATAAAATTTACCGGGTCTTATTCGATCATAGGGAGACTTTTTTGTATTTCTCTGACACTATTGCAGGCATCGATCAGACAAACGGCCACAGTGAATCCTCTGACTTCGTCTGACTTTCTGTAAGTTTCGGCAAACTTCGTCCGGATTTCAGTGAACTTCAACTCTGGCATCGGTTAAGGACTTTTTATACTTGTTTTAACAGCAATTTTACAGTGTATGAGAATTTTTTTGAAGGAAATGAAAAAAGCACCTGTTGTATCAAAAGAATAATATATTTTTTATATTTTGACAAACGTCCTATGCATTTCAATTATATTTTTCTTTATTAAAAATGATTGAATATTAAAGTTCAAAAATGAAAGAGAAAAAGTGCTAATTTATCATTACTTACTAAAAATTGAGTAGCTTCACTAATTTCAAGATACTTTTAAAAACACTTTAAAAAAATATCTTCATTATCGTACTTCTACAATACATGTATTGTGAGATTATCAAATATAATTGCTATAGTACTACAGCTCATTCAATGCCACACCAGTCGTAAATGTTACAGCTGTCAATTTACTTACTTTATTTTATATCTATTAATTAATAACATTAAAATGACATAACTAACTACAATTATTATTGTCGGTGTTTGTTAAAGCGGAGTTAGTTTGTGAAGAATCTGTACGAGTGAGGTGTTATTGTGTCATGGTCAAGGAATACTGGATGACCTTCATAGCTATTTCATTCACTTCGTAGATGTTGATTAAAGTGATGAGAGGAAATCAAAAATGATGCCAAGTATTAAATTTTCGTTGTGTGTTTTATGTTTTGTTATAAGCTTTCTGTAAGGTTGGTGCCCTTCCTCTAGGAAATTATAAATAGGAAGGATTGGTTTAAGTAAAATAAAATACTTTTATTTCCCTTCACGCTATATATGATATAATGTAGACAGCCTTTCGTATTGACAAATCTTAACTAAAATAATTTTGATACCAATAATTTATTGGTTTTATTGTGAATCGGAAGTTGGTCAGTATCTGAGATTGAATAATAATAATAATAATGCTTTTTATGCACTGTCTTCCTTTTCCTAAATGTGATGTTTCCACAATCACCATATTACTATACAGAATGTTCGTTGAATAATAATGTTGTCTTAGATAGTTTCTGTGGTAATAGATTCGATTTACTATGACCCTTTCGATTAAATTTAAGTTTCGAAACCAGCATCAATGTTAAATAAGTTACGAAAATAACTCTAAGTAACATTAGCTTATTATTCAGCAAGCATAATAAGTTCAGTATTGTTTCAGCGTCTAAATATCTGTTCCCGTATATCACTATAACAACAAGTTAATCTTAACATTTTTAACATAAAACCGCGCATAAAACCTAAACATATACGTGTGAACTTTATATAAAGTGATGACTTTTTATCAACGTAGTAAATGTCCCAGAATGATTTTTACATGTGGAAACAGAAATGTGTGAAATATTCTGTAGTAGGCTTATACTAAATTATTTTCAATCCTTCTATTTTAAAACTGCGTGGTTTTATATTTCCCCTTCTTTCCTCTTTGAAGTTTGGAGGCGATAAAGTGTGTTTAATTATATGGATTGCTTTGACTCTACAGTATATATGATTTACTGATTACATTTTTCCATGAAAGCTATATCGTAATCGAGGATGCATGACATGAACTGAAAAAAGAGTTGAAAATAATGAATTGTTTCCATAAAAGAAAAAATAGAAGGTATTTAACCCTTAAAATACTAATACACATCCCAATTTAAACGAAATAAAAGAGTCTTTTTATCATGTCTCTCTGGTAATATTTTGCACGATTATAATAAGAATGATGATGCTTTAGAACTACCAGTCATTTTTTAATACTTAATAAATTATTTATTGAGTTATCGCAGCATTTATCTTAGATTACTTTATTATTAAAAGCATGTATGGTATTTTTATAAAAGAGCTCAACTAGAAGACATATAATTAAATTCAAAATAATTTTGGCAAATCTCACAATATTAATTTAAATATCAAAGGTTATTATATTACACTGAATATTAGAGGACCATAGGATTCAACAAACTCCCAATACTTCAAAATAATGTATTAGAAGACATAAGCTATTACCGCAGCAATAATTATAAATATACTTCAGAATCAAGCATGTAACTCAAGCTAGGTATCTCTGTATCTAGAATAGAACAAACATGACGCTCACTAATCTTTGGAATGTATAAGAGAAAAGAAAGTCATATTTCTTTTCAATAAATAATCTTAAAAAATTTCAGTTTCATGTAATAACACACAGAATTTTAGTTACCTCTGTATTTATATTACATTTCAGTTTTATAAAAGTACTATCCTCGATATATTAACATAACAATTTTAACGACATTATCCAAAACATTATTTTTCCAATAAAATACTGTATTTCTGCCCACGAATATGTCCAGTAGCCGTCCAACTAATTGATTGGGACCTTTATAGTACAACCTTGATTACGTCATCTTATATATAGTACATGGAGTAACAATGAAACAGCGATTATGTATGGTAGCATTCAGGATTGCCAAATATACGACTAAGAACAAACTTTACCTTTTTTCTTTTATATATAGGAAAAATGTTATTCCTTCATTTTCCTAACTTAGGTCAATGTATGTGTGTCGAACTTTATATAAGGAATTTAATAAAAATATGTCTATAAATTTCAGTTACATAAATTATTTTTAGAGACCAACTGGTATTGAATTTCAATTCTGCTGGTACAGTGCATCGCCTATACGGATAGTATACTGATAATTAATACCGATGCCCTTGTAGCAGGGCAAGTTGAAGCCATTGCACTTGACAGAGACCATTTTTACTTGTCCCAAATTATATGATCTGCAAATTATTTAAAAAGATTGAGACATTGAGTGTAGAAAAAAAAATATTTATACTAATGCTGTTTATTACTGGTATGGCAGGTTCTCGTGCTATTTCATATGTTAGACTATTGATGAACCAAAAATATGAAAAAAAAAATCATTTATGACCTGGAAGTGATGACTGATGGGTGATGAAATCTTGCAAAATTTATTATCTACTTTATTTATGCAATATATAGTCAGTTAGTCACCCTGTGATGCAACCAGAATACAAAAATATTAATCTTTGATGTTAATTTCCTCAGTTTTGTGTTGCGAGAAAGGATCCAAGATAGTTGAAATAACCACATTGTTATTTTTTTAACTTGCAAAGTTATTCAAGAAGAGTGTCAATGTCACTCTTAAAATAGCTTCCATGAAAATACTGTAACTTCTTATAAGTAATATATATATATATATATAATGGAATTCATGGTACTATATTTCACAATGATGATTGTAATGATTAAGTCATAAATATAAATATATAACGTAAAAAAGTTTTATTTGGCCAAACAGCAAAAATGATTTGCTGGATGAGATGTAAAGTAAATTGTTTTCTAGGAAGAAACATATATAGTATTCAAATTTATGGAGTTAGTTTTGGATAAAAATGGTGATCTTCATTTTGAAAATGTACTTTCCCAAAGGGCAAGTTGACTACATCATTTACTTGCTCGGCCTGATTTTTACTTGCCTCGGGTAATCATTAAAATCGTGCTCTGTTTGTAACATTATGCTGCAGGTATTGATACAGTCAGTCAGTAATTTTTCATCATATGGGTAAGTTGATTTCAAATCATATAAACGTCTTGGAAAATATAACAAACTTTATTTTGTCATACATTCAAATTCTTTGTATCCAATCAGAAGTTTTCTTGAAATTTTATATATAATACAGACTGTACCTCCGTATTATAACTCATTCAAATTTTGTGTTTCCATCCCCCATGGCAAACGGCGAATGGCGGCGTTGAAAGATTCAAAATACTATAATAATTTTAATATCTATAGCAACAGTTAATTAACGAAAAATATTAATCAATTTTAATACAAACTGACTTTTGCGAGAATCAGACGCAGCACCACTATAATTATTATTTCTTTCACATCTATAAAAAGCTATGGGCCTTTTTTATTTCTGGCAACACTAAGTGGTCTCATTAGAAGTCCTACGAACTTTTATTGGTGTATATTAATATATCTCCGTATAATATAATGAAGTCAGATTTGAGCGGCATATTCGCATATATGTATAAAAGAGGGATCCCCTCTGAATTCTTGTAATTGAATCAAACAAAAATTAATTAGTTGCAATACTTGAGTTAATTGGACTCTTGAAACGTGTAATTGAAATGAGAGTTAATTAAGAGGAGTTTCTATCGACACTGACAGGTTATTATGTGCCAAGTGGAACTCATAAATTATTGGAAACACGTTCAAAGGGAGTTATTGAGTGATGGAACAGATTTATGAGTTTTTACACTAGTTTTATACCATTTTTTTTTTTTACCTCAGACGTATAACAGTGCTAATTTTAAGAAAAAATAATTAGTTCAAAATGTTATATGGAAACATACATTGCAGAGTTTCAATTTTTCAGCGCAGTTTAGTAAATTTGCATACCGTATTTGTATGCCCATCATAAGGTAAAGTAGAAATCTTAAAATATTTGTTAAGCCTCTGTCTTATTTTACAATAAACAACAGTTGTTGCAGTTTCGACAATAAATTAAAAGTTACATTTTCAGTTATTTATATTATTTTATACTATTTACTAGTATATGGTATGGGACCCCCGTTATCGCATCAGAATATAATAGCAATATTCCTAAAGCACGAAGTTAAAACTGCGTTTATCCTTTTCAAGTGAATTACTCCACTTTTGATCTTTGAAAATGTGTTGTATTAATATTTCACAGATTTCTGTGAAAAATAGCATTACAAATAAAGTTATTATATAAATAGAAACATTAAGGAAATAATAATAATTCTAATTCATGTGAAACAGACAGTACAGAAAATAATTTTATACGTCAAATGTACTGACATAATAACTTGGGCATAGTAGGATACAATGGGTTAAAAAAAAATTGTACTTTATTTTGGAAAGAAACCCGTAGACATTTCCAAATCTCATCCTGGCTACTTCAGCAACCTATACGTTCCTCTAGTGTATAACAACCCGTAACGTCCAGGGTTCATACTCCAGTACTCGCAAATCCATATCAGTGCTCAGTTTAACTGCCACAAGCATCTTCAGAGTACAGAATATTTTATTTGAAAATATTATCCCTCGATATTAAAAGCTATCGACAATTAAAAAAATATATTAGTTGTTACAACTATTACAACTTTTTACAAGTACGTATATAAACCGATTATATTATTAGGCTCAGGATAAAACTCTCACCTCCTAGCTTGCAGACAATAGCTGAACAGTATCTATCCAGAGTATATGTAAAAACATTAAATTATCTATACAGCCTTATAATTATCTCATAGTAATCAATTGATTTACGTTAGTCTTCTTCAGTGTTTCAAACATGCTGAAGTTAAGCGTGATCTGACAATTCCATTAAATGAGAGTATCTGATAGTTATCAAATCTTACAATATACATATTATATTGTCACTGTAACAGAACTTCAATATAGAGACAGTGAATAATGCAGGGACTGTACTAGTTGGAATAAAATCCATCAGATTCTTGATATTCTGATATGAATTTTATTATACCTATAGTCTTTTAACAAATCTATTTTAAAAATAATACGGTATATAACTTTATACGTTTGAAAATCATAATCGTGATTGGTTTTTGTAAGCTATAATTAAAGATAATGGATATATACAGAACTGGGTAAAGTAGCTGAACTGCCAAATATAAAACATGCTGAGCACTATGCTTGAACCGAATTAACTCACTAATGTTTCTCTCGAATAATATCTTTAAAATGTCTATGAAAGCGTTATATGTAGTATGTTATGATGATTACGGTTTCGATATGTTTTGCTGAACGCTATATATTCTGACGTGATGGAGTTCATTAATCTTTGTGGGTGCAATGTAACTTGTTGTGACAGGTTGTCTTAGCAAGAGAAATGTTTAAAAACCTTCCGTCTTTCACACTCTATATATACAGTCTTACATCGCAGCAGTTACTTTGTTTTTGCTCCAAATAATATGTTACACTCACTCCTTCCAAATAAAGGATATTAGTAACATCTTTACACCGTCGTTATAATATGGAGTTCATTATTTCAAATTACTTTATGAATCATTTTTCTTGTATAATTTAATAGTACTAAAATACTACTAAGCAATTGCTGAATTTATGGAGGTTCAGCAATCACAATTTTATAAGTACAAATTTAAAAAATATATTTTTGAAATGGTGAACATTGTATATTTGTATTTTCGATAATAACTAAAAGTTTTAAATGACAAAAAAATGTGAAACTGATCGCGGGGTAGAGGTGAATTATCTCTATATTAAAAATTGATCACTTTTTTATCAATATAAAAGCAGATAAAGTACATGCCTTTTCAAATTATTTTCTGCTGTGTAAAATCCATCAATTATCCTGACTCATTAGCTCGTTTCCACTTGAAAGGTTTTGCATGTTCTAATAAAGGGATGTCATCATACATTTTTGTAAATAGAATTCGCAATTACTAACCTTATAATTAAATCCAGTGCATTAAGAGTCAACGAAATCAAAATATATGTAATACCCACCTACATATTCTTGTTTGTGAGCTAATTGTGAATATTTGCCTAACTCAGTACGAGCTGTCAGAAATCAACGGCGGAAGAGTGTTATAATTATTCACGTTTGCACAAAGACCCTGAATAAATTCATAGCACAATCATGGTACACAAAGACTATAAAGAGGTGTTGATAATGACATATATGAGGTTACAACTTACAGCAAATGCATCATTTCCATTATAGAAACGAAATTATACAGGTTGTTTAGGGTTCCATCGCAATGAAAGAAGGTTCGGCAGTTTTCTTTCTGTCCAGAGATGAACCGGGTCACAAACTCGTGACCCGATGACCCGAAGTTGAAGTGACCCGGTGACCCGAGACCCGAAGTGACCCGATGACCTGAAATGACCCGGTGACCCGAAGTGACCCGGTGACTCAGAGTTACTCGCTGGCTGAAATTTTTACTTTTCTGTTGTTTTTTGTTATTTTTTATGAGATATTATACACTTAAACAATTATTTAATTTCTATCCACATTTGATTTTTTTTACTTGATCCAACATAATACAACTTTGGAATACATTAATCAAACTATTCAGTCGGACCTCAATAGTAGTGAAAACATGAACAGATTTTGAT
>JAQIWE010000339.1:0-23586 GCA_034698565.1 Campodea plusiochaeta | reverse complement strand
ATAAAAAGGGAAAAATTAGATTGTTATTGTTCAGACACTCTGTATCTTTTATTAGAAAAGTCATGATAAATGAAAACATTTTCGCCTTTCCTGAAATCAAGGAAATAGTAAAATATCAGTAAGACTTCACTAAACAAAGTACACTATGGTATACAGAAGAAGTTTCGCTATATCATAGACAAAACTTCTGCTACAACTAACCAGAAAAAAAAACAGAAGATTCTTCCAATATATTTAAATTAATATTATTTTCTAAACTCATTTTGAATACTGCTATTGTATATCTGAAATATAAAGTTATTATTATAGTAGCAAATGAAATAATAAGTTTAGATTTCATCTTTAATGAAGCGTTGTAAACATTCAAATCGAGTTATTAACTGATTTAAGACAATTTAGATATATATTAATTGCAAAAAGAAATTTAAAAAAAAAAATGTGATATAGGCATACAGCGTTTCGTTGTTTCTGTTTATACAACCAAAGATATAGGATATAAATCGATATAAATATTTTAAAGCTATTTCATGTTCTGTTATTTTATCACTTAATATGTTAATAATGTCTGTTGACTTTAAAAATACCATTATGACATTTAATTATTTTTCTGTAATCTCACAAATGTTTATAAGAATTATAACATATTTGGAAATTTATATTGAGTTACATTTTCTAAAGGAAAGACATCAAGCACAAAAAGCAATATATTTAGAACTTAGTTATCCCACCTGTTGTGCCGCATTCTGTAGATTGAGCAATGGTTCACTACTTCTTTTTAAAAACAATCGAAGTTTGTTTTCTCTTTGTGGTTGTTCTTTTTTTCGCTGTGGACTTGGGGCTTGATATAACATTTTGTGGAAAACTCTGAAATAAAAATTTGTTCAGTTATTATTGCTTACTATAATTTGCTGAAGTTTCTTATCTCTTGTGTATGTTAACTGTGATTGAATATCTGACTAACTGTTAATTTTATAGCTTCAATTTGATAGCAAAGATCAGAGTACTGTATCAATTGATAAATACTGACAATAGTGCACAAAGTTCAAGTCTCATTGCACAAAAAATGTTATGCAAGTTATAATGGATACGTTTAAAATACAAGAGATGTTATGGATACATTACTGGCACAGTAATTATTATATCTCGCTTGGATTCTCAGTTCATCCCCGAACAATGAGCATAATGATTTTATGAATTTCTGTGTAATTATTAATTCTATCAAATTATTTTTAGAATTTTTCTCCATTGCTTCCGTTTTTTTTTCCTTCTGTGTGATGCTGTTGGACTATATTCTCAAGATCTGCCAATGATTAGTACTTTTTACCATATTTTTTCTGAAATCAGTCGTTATTTTGTTTCAGCATTATTGATACTGGAAAATCAAATGTGTTCTCTAGAAATTTTCTGAATTCATAATTATACATAACATAAGTTATCATCAGTTGCTTTTTATTTCGTATAGGAATAACTGCTATTGCAGCAACAACATAAGATTAATAAAATCTAAATACAATAGTATAGCCTAAAATGTGCAAACGTGACTGAATAATACCTGCTCCTTGCTGCTAAAACAGCTTTTACAGCACAAACTGGTTCCCTCGTGTCTCCTACTAAAAATGTGACATCGCAGAGTTCTGGCATACTGGCTAGAAATTTCATATCTTCTGCTAAACCACTTTTATTTTCAAACGTACTGAAATCTGGTTCATCGCTAAAGGCCTCTGCCATTATAATGGCTTGTTCCAGCATTCCTTTCTCAATTAACCTGAAAAGGAAAAATATTGTACTTATTAACAGACTTTTTCTGCTCCATTATTTTTCATTAATTATTTCCTCAAAATCACTTAAAAATGTTTGGTTAATAGGTCAGTCTCAGTCGACAGAAGAAGTCATATTTTTATTAAATTATACCAGTTACATTTTTTTATAAAACTCATCGCTTTTTAGGAATTAATTTTTTATATACATAAACATTAGAGTATATTGTCATGTTATTGTAATGACTTGTAATACCTTTGATGACTTACGGATTTGAATACTATAGGTATCTCTTACAAAGTCTAGCTTGGTAATGAACAATGCTTTCATGTTGTGTAATTGAAATGTTCGTAACAAAGCAAACCGCAAATTGAAATAAAACCTTCACTGTATAGTATATATTACAAAAAACCTTGAAAGATACGTCAGTTACAGTCATTGTGTTCAGAATTGCTACCGTATCTATACAGTACTAATTAGCATGTCAAACAATGCCTCGAAAGGTTCTCATATAAAAATATAAATGTATTTTAATTTAATTCAAAATTCTTGTGTTTTGAACCATTTCATTATCTACACAGAAGTGCTTTTCATGAGATCGAAAACTCATTCAGCCTCTGAGCCAATCAATACATGATCCATTTACTGTATAGAGTGAGTTTCCTTCCTCTCAATCTCTTCCGACAACTAATATTCTTGAAACAAACTTCACTCTAAACATTCTCCTCATATATGTATATTCCTAATGGAGTGGCTTCTCATTTAATATTAATTTCCTCTGATAAATATAGATACATGAGATACTTTACCCTGGGAATGGGAACGGCAATAACATGAAATATTATCAGTGTATCATAGGTGAAACTCAGTACGTCAGTAGGTATGGATTTTATTTGTAAAGAATCTCGAAGTAGGTATGGACTTTGTTTGTAAAGGATCTGAAAAGATTTTATTCTTTTTAATTGTTCATATTAAAACATTGCCTCCCTATGAAGGCAATTGTTCACTAGAATTCATTTTCATGACTTGTTGACTTTGACTCAGTTTAAATATTGAATATCAGTTCTGTGGTCCTATTTTGCTTCTTATAGATTAACCGTTACTTTCCACTCAGCTGATAGACTTTATTCTGTATTATTGGAGAATAACTCAATGCTAATTTACGATATGACATTATGTATAAAACATAAAACTATTATAGAACAAATAACTAAAAGGTTTATAAACTATAACGAACACTTGAGAAACCGAACAAATTAGAATATTATAGTTCATAATAATACTGGAACAATTAAAATCATGTATAAAAATGAAATAAAATATATTTATATTAACAGAAGATTTCAGTGGCAGTATAAGCTTGATCAAAATATAAAGACTTGTACAATTTGAATAAAAGAAAAAAATAACTTTGGAATGTATGTCTTCATTGCTGATATTGAATTGAATCAATAATACAGAAGTTAGAATTTAGTGAATAATTATCAGCATATTGTTAAAATAAATATTGATTAATTTGCTAGAAAACTTCAAATGTATCTGAAGACAGCAAGGAATTTAACTTAAAGTGGTATTTTTTTGTACAAAAATTATAAGGTATATGGAAGATTTTCAATTTACTATTCTGTCTATAACTGAAATTCCACCTTTTAAATTTAACTATATTTTCCAATACCGTTGTTTATTACATAAATATGTTAAAATTGCGATGTACACTCTAAGTTGTATCTATGAATAAGCTAATATACGAACTGTTACGATATAATAAAAAGACCACCTTTAAGTAAAAACAAATAAATAATGTATAATACACACATAGTATTTTATTTAAAAATCAGAGTACATTTCTTTAGCAAGGAACATTATACAAAAATCCTTTATAGAAACGATACAGCTGATAAAAAAAAAACATAGTAATCAGTAACTGTTCAGAAACCATCGGTGCATCTGATGAAGGTCTGATAATCATATACAATGTATGTACTGTACATCATCTATGTAATTTTGAAAAGAAAAATTAACCTTTCAAAGTTTTCGTTGTAAACAAGGACAAGTTCAAACCAAATTACAAGGGGAATATTCCTATTTTCACTTTCAACAGGAAATATACTAGACTAGCAATACTTTCTGACGAATAATATTTTCTAAGCAACCTTTTAATAAACTATAAGAAATGAAACACTTGTTTTAATTGCGCAGGTAAACTGGTTAAATAGAGTATCTCTACTGTTTCCTGTTAAAGTACTGCCTTCCTCCCTCAGGAAAGAGTGTGAATATGGAATCTTCCATAAGCAAAGGGGGGATGTGGGAGAGAACTGGTATTGATCGTATTCTCTCACTCTTCAACAGGTAAAAAAACAACACTCACAGGGAAACAGACAAATCAACCCAGAGCATTCCCATACGATACAACACAAAAAACAACTATTAAACTATGGAAAAGTTTGAAATATCGAAATCAAAATATTTAATTTCAACATTGTACAATTTTTGGTGCAACGTGACATCTTCAAATTCCATTCTATAGACTTAATCGATATTACAGAAAGAGGGATATTTTCATCAATTTGGAACATTCCAATTCTAGGTATTTGATTTCATTAATACCTTTGAATGGGAGGAGTTTACCTGGAATTCATTTCCAACTTGTTGAATAAAATCGATAAAAAGGAAGCCAATCAAAAGACACGAAAGAAAACAACAAGATTTTCCTTTCTTTCGTCATTGACATATATTATCTTGATTTATATTTTAACAATGAAGGAATGTAAACATAATTTTGTGAATAATTATTAATTCCTTAAATCTATGTAAGTTAAACTGCTTTAACACCATGACATACATGATCAATATCTTCCTTTTAGTAATGTATTATAATACACTACACACAGTTGCATAAAATCACGTGTATACATTCATACCATAAGAATCTCTTACCTTTCTGTGAAGCGATTGTAGGAAAAACAAAAATTGATATGGAACTATAAAATGATGGAAACGCAAGGGAACCTGTTGGACGACTGGTGAAACTCCCCCCATTCCAATATTTCCAACCAACGAGACAGAAACCCACTTTCTCTCCTCTCTTTCTCTCTCTCTCTCTCCAACTCCCCCCCCCCCACCTCTCCCCCTCTCTCACCCATTTCCTTCCGGTTCACTCAAAATAGTTACAATTCATAAAATTAATATTGATTTCGATTGTAGAAAAATAGTGATTTCCAGATGATTGATGTTTTCATAATTTGGAATGACAGTGGGACGAGTTTATTTGTTCTATTGCTGTTGACTGATTAATTTCAGCAGTAGTTCTGATATGACAGTCGATAATCAATTTTAATGTAATTATCATTATTGTCCCTTCAATACAGCATTACATAAATGATCGTTTAATATTATTCAAAAATATATTACGTGAAAATAAAATGTTGAAAATCGCCTACAGGTACGACCGATTATACACTAGAGAGGCACTGTGGTTGCATAAAAGTAAGGATGTAGTGTTCGTTCCTCTTCTTGGCCAATTTGGAAATCATGCATTTTGTAACGAATACTCCAAAATAATCAACTCTTTTCTCTCAAATATAATTCGGATTGTTAGATTTCATATGGAGTTAGATTTTTTCACATAATGAAATTTAACATTCGGGTTTTCTGCTTTACCTGATTATGTCGTAGTGAATTCTTTAGTAGTACGTAGTTCAATTTTAATAGTTGTAATACTGGTATCTTTCAAACAATTTCCAGTAAATTTTATTCCATGTTCAATAGATTTACTTGTATAAAAACATTATCAAGCAAAAAGTATGTAATTTTAAATATTTTGAATGCTTTTATGTAAAGAGGAGGAGAGCGGTTATAATTTTTCTTTATCTTGGTAATATGAATGACCTATTAAAAGCATGGCCATAAAAGAATAATCTCGTGAAATCTTTTCTGTGTATACACTTATTGTTTTGATTCAATATTATGTAACTCCAGTGCAATCTATACTCGTAGTTCAAATGAAGATCACATTAGATTTTAATGACCAATATGTTCAAATTTGCAGATTTTGTAGTGAAGTTAATGGAACAATTTATATGTAACAAAAGTGGTAGAATTCTTTAATATAATAAAATCCTTTTGTACATCTACCTTTTACATCTGCCATTCGTGTTTATTACTGAATCATCAGTAAAAATAATTAGCAGATTTCATATCTGAAACATTATGTTTTTAATAATAGCTGAAAAAGCTTTCGTTGTACGACTTTTTAAAAATATGTCACATACAGTTCATAGTCTAAAAGTCATTGAAGATTTATAACACCACTTGCAAAATTTTTTTGTGTTTGTAAAAAAGTTATTATGGATCTTTCAATAATTATTCTTGGATTTTAAGACAAGTTTAAGAAATAATTATACTCGTGCATTACCAGTTTTCTATTTTTTATAGTTCACTATAGTTATTAAGTATCTATTATAAGGATGTTACCGCAACACAATGATTATTGTGATAACCTAAATAATTTTATTCTCGAAATATCGTAAACTCTACTTTTACAGATTCTGAACTTAACGTGACCATGGAAAAAACATTGACTTAAATGATCAAAATACGGCTTTATTGCTTTTTTAATAAGCAGTTGTTACTTTTACAAAACTTGACAAAAGATTTATTCACAAGTGTACCACTTTCCATATTTTTCTTCTTTTTAATTTAGTACTAATGGTGTTTCCTTATCAAGTTTCTTTACCACTGCAAGATGAACTCTCTTGTGAAATATACTCAACATAAAATTTTACTTCCAGACTATGGTTAAATACCTTCTTGATACTTCGAAAGAAGAGTTACATGGTTTTGAATTAGATAGAAAAAGAACATCTGATCATCAGTCTATTTTTTTTTTTTTTTTCATCAGTCTATTTGAAGAGACTCAGGAGAGTAATAGCAATAAATTTAAAATAATAGAAGTAATATTCCATTGCATTTCGTTTCGGGGAAAATCTAATATTTATGTATAAACTCATCGCATTTGGTAACTTCTGTACCGTTCTATTTGAATAACTCTAGATTTCTGTTTCACATGCATAAAGAGTTTCTTTGATATCCGGTAAAAATAAATGAACTCAGGATGTTACTCCGTCTTCTACATTAACACGTATAAAAAGTTTATTCAAAACACGAAATCAGTGAAATGACTTTAGGAAACATTTGACTACAGAACATAACAGCAACTCAACAGATGGAAAACAATACCACACTAAAAAAAACTAAAAGAAAAAGAGATCTACCAGGATTCTACAGTACAATATTTTCTGCTACTGCTAAAACAAACAAAAAAATGTAGTAATGAGATAAAAACGTGCTCCAGCATTTAATATTCTTCGCCATCGTCAGCTTCTCCTTCAACAGAATCAACACCAACTTCTTCATAATCTTTTTCTAAAGCAGCTAAATCTTCTCGTGCTTCAGAAAATTCACCTTCTTCCATTCCTTCACCGACATACCAATGAACAAATGCTCGTTTAGCGTACATTAAATCGAATTTATGATCCAAACGTGCCCATGCTTCAGCTATTGCTGTTGTGTTGCTTAACATACATACAGCTCTTTGAACTTTAGCTAAATCACCTCCAGGTACAACTGTTGGTGGTTGGTAGTTGATGCCAACCTGAAATTAATGGGTTTTGGTAATGCCAGTTTTATTTAGAGAAAATTTTTGCTTTAAAAAGATACTGAATAATTCTCAAGAAAACGTTGAGGTAAAATTCAAATTGGAAGTGAGTGTACTGACTGATGATGGTATAAAACAGAACTGCATACTATAAATAAAACTTTCAAAATCAGGACAATATTTTACAAACGCTTATTTTCACGACTCACATAATTATTCTCAATGAAAGGCGAAGATATTTTAATTCGACGATATTTTAAGTAGGTCTTTTATTTATACTTATTTTAATTATACTGAATCTAACTTTATCATTTTACTTAAACTTTACATAGTTATTAATGAGCGACAGTCATGCTCAGTTGCAACTTGTAAATGCATTTAGTTTGTAAATCTGCCTTTCACTTCTGCATTTCTCATTACTTTATATTCCAGTTTTTCAAGTTTGTTCATTTTAATGAGTAGTTTTGCTAACATTCTTAGCTATCTATGCGTTTTATCGATTAGAGAGTTTAGACTAACATGGAGGAATGATCCAAAAAAGAAATATCGATATGAAATTAACCTTTCTTATTTAGAAAATATAGTATAGTGGAATAAAAATTCCACATTACAGAAATATATTAAACTATTTCTTTTATATGCCAAACAATAACTTTAATAAGTATTTATAGTATGTTTTTTCTTCTATAACGAATAGAAAAAAGTGACAATGTTATGTCTACATTTATTTGATTGCTAATGCTAATAATATTTACCTTGAATCCAGTAGGGCACCAATCCACAAATTGTATAGTTCGTTTTGTCTTAATGGTAGCAATGGCTGCATTCACGTCTTTAGGAACAACATCTCCCCTGTAAAGCATGCAACAGGCCATGTATTTTCCATGACGTGGGTCGCATTTCACCATCTGATTGGCTGGTTCAAAACAGGCGTTAGTTATTTCAGCCACAGTTAGTTGTTCGTGATAAGCTTTTTCAGCTGAAATAACAGGTGCGTAAGTAGCCAGTGGAAAGTGGATACGTGGATAAGGTACCAGATTGGTTTGAAACTGAAAAGAAGAAAATTATTTTATTTTTCTACTCAATATTTTCTTTTTTTAACCATCTGAAATAGAAATTTAAAAGTTTCGCTTAAAACATTACGTATAGTTTACCATTGAGAATGTATATGTAATAAACTAGATGAGACATGGAAATATTGTTTTTGTGAAAAGTTTAAAATTTTGTTCAATAAAATGTTTCAGATATTGAAACAACCAGAATGATATCCAACCGCTATCTATCAATATATAACAGATACACAAACTACATTAAGTATATTGATTTTGGTTCGATATACTATATAATACAGTGAGCAGCTCAGCACACATGATGAATTATTTGAAATTAACATTGAAACTAACATGAATGTTTTAGAAAATTACTGGTTTTATTTCCAACCCCTTCCATTTCTGATAATGGGAAGTTGTTATTTAACATATTCTTTTGTTTGCACACGACTCATAATTATAATAGTATAACACTGAAAAGTTTATCATGATCGAAAGGTATGCTTATAATTTCATAAAAAAAATACTATTAGCGAAGGCATTATACACATACTGTACTGTACGCCATATGAAATGTATAATAAGTTTCCACATGAAGAATTATCTCAAAAGCAATTTCTGTGATCGTTGAAATGAACGAATTCATTTTCACATCTTGTTCCATGTTATTTACATAATTATCATTAATTATTTATTACAAGTTCTGTGTTGTTGACAAGGTATCTTTTTATTTAATTAAGTTTATAACATTTTCAATAATTATACGAGGTAAAATATTGCTGACATTCATAAATTAACATTATATATTTATTTCGAATAAAAAAATATATTATCAGTTTATAATTTTTCCATACCTCTGTCAAATCAACATTAAGTGCTCCATCGAATCTCAACGACGCTGTGATGGAGGACACAATCTGCCCAATTAACCTATTAAGGTTAGTATAAGTTGGTCTTTCAATATCCAGATTTCTTCTACAAATATCATAGATAGCTTCATTATCCACCATGAAAGCACAATCAGAATGCTCCAAAGTTGTATGTGTTGTTAGAATGGAGTTATAGGGTTCTACCACTGCAGTAGAAACCTAAATCAGAAAGAATAATATTACATATTAGTACGTCATCTCTAGTAGAATAAGAACTGTTCAAATTCACTCGATCTTTATATAGTTTTCGCTGTTTAATTAAAATGTTTAATTAAGATGAATATTTGTTATAGTATTGGAACTCCAGTTGTATGTGGGCTATGCGGCCTTGAACAAATAAATTGAATTGATTGATAAGAAAAAAAAAATAGTTTTCGCATCACATAAATAATGTTATAGTGACTTTGAGAAAAGTATACGTATTGAAAATATAATTTTGATTATCATTATACATACAGAGTGGTTCAAAAAACTTCACCCCTACTAGAAAACTTGCAATTGCTCTTGACATACTGAAGATACAGACTTGAATTAAAAACCATATGAAAGTTCATTCAATTGCCTATATCCACACATATAGTTTTATGGTGATATCTACATCAGCAGAAGCACTACAGCTTTTTTTTACCAAAACCTTCCGGGAAAAAAATTGCAAGAATTTCGTACTGTTATTATTTTCCTTAGAATTAAAATCTTTAATAGATATAACATAAAGGATAACAATGAGAAGAACAAATATAATTAAACTCTATCATTCTTGGAACTGTAAGGTATAACCTATTATTGAGAAATTCCTGGATTACCTTTATCAATCACTTAATCCATGATCAGGCACTTCGGACGGCTTAAATTTTGATTTGCCTATTTCCGAGGCAGTATTTGAAATTTAAATAATTTTTGTCATATTTTATCAAAGTATTATAAAGTAATGGAAAGTTTAATTGTGATAGATTCCATACATATTTTATAACAACCAAAATTTTAGCAATTTACAATATGTTTCAAGTGGGCACCTTTTTTCACGTAAGGAAAAGGCTGTAGCGCATCTGGTGTTGTAAATATCACCATAAAATTATATATGAGTTGATATTAAATTGAATGAACTTTCATATGGTTTTTATTTCAAGTCTATATCTTTAGTATAACACGAGCAATTGCAAGTTTTGAAGTAGGGGTAAAGTTTTTTGAACCACCCTGTATACATTGTATTAATTAATATGTTATTAAGCTATAGTGATGCTAATAAAATGCTTAACATACAGTTACAGAGCAAGCATTATTAAGGAAAACTATGTTGATAAATAAATAGTTTTGTCCAGCATAATTTTTACCTGAGGTGCAGGATAAATAGAGAACTCCAACTTGCTTTTCTTTCCATAATCAACAGAAAGTCTTTCCATCAACAGTGAAGTAAATCCTGATCCAGTACCACCTCCAAATGAATGGAAGATTAGGAATCCCTAAAGACAACAATAGGAAAATAATCTCTATAGATATAATAAGCGGCAGTATATTAATTAAGTAATTATAATAAGATTTTATATAATTTTATATTCTGCGAATTAAATTTTAAAGTTGGAAAATATTTCGTACAGGTTTCAAGTTCATGCAGCAATCAGCAATAAATTGTTGTCGAGGTAAAGAGTTACTCACTCGGAAGTACATTTTGTAAACTGTATTTCATTCTTAGATCATACTAATAAATAAACACAAGAGAACAACAATTTAATGTTGTTGCTTTTACATTAACATTATTTTGTAGTAATATAAAATTATTATTCTAAGAGTTAAGAAGAAATTAAGTCCAACTGTGGAGAAACAAACAGAACACTCCTTTCAGATTTTTTACACTAACATATTTATTTGCACGAACATTACCTGTAATCCAGTACATTGGTCAGCAAGTTTCCTTATTCTATCAAGTACAACATCAACAATTTCCTTTCCAATAGTGTAATGCCCTCGAGCGTAATTATTTGCAGCATCTTCCTTTCCAGAAATTAATTGCTCTGGATGAAATAATTGGCGGTAAGTGCCAGTGCGAACTTCATCTGAAGTAAAGAAAAAGAATGCATTATGTTATACCATTCACAGTTTTCACACATGCAACTTTTTAAGTACACGATCTGATAGTTCTTTTTCACAATATTTGGATCCGCAGTAACACTTTTAAAGTAATGTTTTCAATAGACACATACTGATTGACTGGTACTTTGAATATGATTTCTTACTTTGGATATAATTGTTTCAGCATGTAAAAGGCGAATGTATTTGGAGTTTTTGAGAATACCTGTCGCAATAGCCGCATATATAGTTAAACATCTCTTATGAAATTGCGACAGATTTGAGTCTTTTCGTAATTAAAATCTACTAATGCCGTGATATGAGATTAATTACATTAACTGAAGATCGCATATAAAACGAAGAAATCTAATTGAAATATCGTACAACTAATAGAAAATAAAAGCCGCAATAAAATAATACCGGTCTCGCTGTTACTGAAACCAAAACGCTATAATATAGAAAACACGTTTACATTTTATTGAAAAACAAAGACGAGAAAATCTAGATTTCTTAAAGTCGTCATAAATCTTTTGTATAGTTAGTCTAAAGTGAATTAAGTGAAAATGTTAAGAAACCGTTCTTCATAAGAAACATGTTTCCATACAACTTTGAAAATAATTCAGCATTGTTTAAGCTGTTAACATGATCATTCAATAATAGCGAAAAAGATATAATATTTTAAGAATTATTTTTAAGATCTATAGTATTTTCTTCTTCCTTACCTACTACGGTTGGCTCAAGATCTACAAAAACTGCTCTTGGAACATGTTTTCCAGATCCTGTTTCACTGAAAAATGTGTTAAATGAATCATCGCCTCCACCAATAGTTTTGTCAGAAGGCATTTGACCATCAGGTTGAATTCCATGTTCCAAACAATATAATTCCCAACAAGCATTGCCGATCTGTACGCCTGCCTGACCGATATGTACTGAGATACATTCACGCTGGAAAGAAATCAAAACAAATTTAATTGCAATTAAAACATTGATTTATTCTCAACATTTTTTGGTAAATCAATTTGACATTTCATTTGCTTTTATTGTAAATTAGTGGCTAAAATCCATTTACCTAAAAATGTTAAGTATTGAAGGACCACTGAATCTCAGAAACTATGATTTATTATTTCATATAAAAAATAATAAAAGGGAAATTAGCAATGTGAACTGCGTACCGGTAAATAAAGATTTACAAGAAATTACTGAGTAATCTCTCATTTGCCTAAATATTATTACTATAACAATGATCTCAATGGGCACACAAAACATATATGTAAGGATCGGATTAAAACGTTTTGTGGGCCGGGGTCCGAGATATATAAAAGGGCCCAGGATTGAGGAAATCCGAAATCGAAGACCTTCCGAGACGCGCCACCATGGCTGGCGCGCCGAACGAAATTTTGATAATTTATATTGAAAAACTACCCATTTTTAGCTACTTTCCACTGATATTTACTAATATTCTGAAAATAACAATAACAATGATTTTTCAAATTTTCGAGCGTCCCATTTTAAAACAAAAACAAAATCGTTTAACAGCTACGTAGAAACTTAGTCAAAAATTTATCACAAACAGGAACACACTTTATGCATTTGCTTCACAATTTTACATTGCTCGCCGCAAATAAAATAAATTTTAAGCGTTCTTATGACATGAAGTAATTTGTAACGAAAATTCTGAAACATTTTATGCCTGTTTTAACCTAAAATTAATCATTTACACAAAGTTTGGAACATTTTCACAAAAATTTCTTTCTTTTCATTTAAGGGCTCTGAAATGCTGGGGCCCGCGCCCCTCGCCCCCCCCCCTTAATCCGGGCCTGACATGTACAGACGATGGTCTAATATAATGGACTTACAGGTAATTTACTTTGTTCACCCCTCGTATTTTCAATTTCCCTGAAACGGAGAAAGGGGTTAGAAAACGAATTTGTTTGACGAAATAAATGAACTGCTTGATTGAAACAGGTAATTCGTACAAAAGAGAGGTAGAAATGAGTTAGATTACCTATATACTACTTTGCAAATATCCAATCACAAAGTTGCATGAGAAATAGAATTAAGTATGATGTAGCTACTGCTTTATTACTTCAAAAAGTAAGTAAATTTTGTGAGCTTTCTTTCAGATGAATTGAATTGAATCAATGAAGCCAAATTGAATAATGGTTTATTCAAGAAATTAAAGAATAATAGAAGATCTTTATAATAAAATTTATATCATAATATGTACAGCTAAATAATTATAATTACTCGTAACTAAAATCAATATCAAACGGCCAATGTTTAAAAGTAAATTATTTTTTTATTTAAAACAGTAAACTATTCCCTCATTAAAACGATAGACTACGGTGCTGGTGTAGCTATCAGTATTTCCGTTCTATAAAGGTAACGATGTTAGTATGTTACTATAGCAAATAAAACACTTTTTCATATCCCTGCTACAAAAATGAAAGGTATAAATCTTGGATGTTACGATAATAACCACTCTTGAAAATGTTAATTTAATTTTTGATCTATATCTTTTTCGAAGTGTAGGAAATTTAACATGGCAGGTGGAAGAGGTTTGTAACGCCCGACCGTTTTTCTTGATTTATCCTATTTGAGCGGTGGCTTGTACTGCTAAGCAATATTTTTCTCTATATCACGAAGGTATAAAGACCGTATCTGGCTCCTGCTGTTATTATTCTTTATGATTGAAGTTTTCAATCTGTTTTTCATATTTTCTCTCACTGGTTGACTGGTACAACTAAAAGGCGAAGAAAAAATTATAATAATTTTGCGATTTTTTTCCCAATGTTTCAAATCTTTCAATAAAACCTCATAATTGTTATAATAAAAGTGGCAGAAAAAACGTATATATTGCTAATATATTTGAATGAATAGTGATCATCGTAAAAATGATAGCTTATACAATTTAAAGACTTCTATAGTTCTATTGTTAATAAGAAACCTACAAACCTATATATTTTAATGTTTTGATAGAACTGGGTGATTCACAAGCAAATAAATTATGTTTTTACAATACAGTTAAATTGTCACTTTATACCGAGATTGTAAGTGTTAGGCCAACGCCCCTTTGTCTCAATTGCATGATTACCCTCTGGAACAGTCTTTCGCTAGACCAGCAGACCGGAAAGAGATTAACAAGAAATGGAAAAAAGAAGAGAAAAGGGGAAAAATCTACAATGCACAAAATCAACTCAAAACCATCTTCAACTGACCGATATGACCTCCAAAATTATTTTTTACTTTTTTTTATTATTTTTTATTGAAGCTTATTAATGTAAGAATGAAGTGCTGATGGAAAGTTATTGAAATATGTATTAATATTTTGCAATGTAAGTAATTTATTATTCAGGTAAATGAGGTTTATGTAATAATAAATTAAATATTATGATTTTGCAGGTATTACATTGTTTTCCTTTTTTATTAATATAACAGCAATGTTGTTTGGGCTTAAATGATTTTTTATGCATCCCCATCAGTAAAAATAATTGAACTGCTAAATATAGTTTTTTCTGCAAAGCTGTTAGTTGAATAAAAAATTAAAACTAATTGTTAACTTAATTAGAGGAAAGTAACGTATTACACATTAAGTTGATAGTAATCGGAAATAGCAATTATAATTAATTAGTTGTTGTGTAAGTATGAAATTAATTGATAGAACGTCCTACAAATAAGATAATTATACACATAGGATGTTGTTAAGCTAATGGAAAGGATAGATAAATAGAAGAACAGATCTTCTTCATTCACAACTACATTATACTTCTCAAGCAATAATACCACTCAAGAGTCAAGGGAGCGTGGCCACAATCTTACCCCTTGATGAAAGATACGATCAAACGAAACAGATTCCGAAATTATTTATGTTCGTGTTATAATAATGACTGATTTCAATTCAGATTCAGTTAGCTCAGAAAGTTCTCAACTGTCAATTCAACTGATGAAGATTTAATTTACACATTATATTATATATATAATATAATATATATCACAGATGATTAATTTAGTATCAGTTAGAAACGATAAATAATATCAATAACACATTATTTCAAATGGCACCTTCTGTAAATCGGGTAAAATTAAAAAAAATCGGGTCTGTAAAAGTGGTTTAGTTCTTTTGATAGAGTCCATCCTCATATGACCAGAGGATAATGTTTCCCTGAATAACATTATAATTATATGAATGTATGTCTATATAAGGAACGTAATATATATAATAATATATTTGATATCTTAAAATGTCAAACATTTAAAGAAATAATTGATATTATATATATATATATATATATATATATATATATATATATTCAAAATTCATACTGAAAATTCGGGTTTAGTTTTTTTGTGGCTTATTCTTACTGTGGCTTGTATTTCGCTTTTGAAAATAAATACAATAATCATGAGATTTAATAATATTCGTCTATATTTTTAAATTAGCGATATCTTATCACAACAAGAAAAAGTGAATAAAATATAATTGAAAGTTGACTTATACCTAGTCCTATTCAGACGTCGCGACAGATCATTCGTTGCAAAGATGACTTAGATATTTAAGAAATTCTCCTTAATTGATTATTCAGCATATTTTCCTTCTCTTGTTAATTGATGTATAACATTGAACAGAATGACGCCATCATATTTGAAGTGCATCAGTCGGTTTTCGGTTGTTTGGTTCTGTCTGGTTATACGGTTCAATGATAAAGATACAAGTATTCGCTCAACCAAAACTGTTATACTTCAAAAACACACATGATTAAAGTACTCATCCTATACATATCAATATCGATCATATTATTTTATATATTAACATTGTAGGTAGAGAATAGCATATCAAGAAAAATAAATCTGTGAGGCCAGACCATTTTTATCATTAAATTTTGATGAAAATAGAAATGAAGTAGTTTTGAAAGGACATAATTATATTCAGTTTTATATAGCACATTCATAAAAATACATGGCGAGCATATACAAGGTGGGGAAAAAATGGAATATTTTCTGAAATGCTGAAGCTAGAAACTGGATTTAAAACCAGTAGAAAGAGAATCCTATTCTGTTTCTGAAAATATATAGTTTTACAACAATCAGAGCCGTATATTTTCCCGAATAATAACAGCGTTACTGGAAAAAAATTATATATATAAAAAAAATAGCCGATATCTTAATTTGATCTTTATTAGCAATAAAAGGAAGATTACAGACCACTATTACTAGCAAAAAAATTATTAAATAATAAATATTTATAAAAATATTGTTTTCTGTAACTTTTAAGCTTTACAGAAAAATAAGTTTTTTTTAATATACCGGCATTAGCAAATTTTATTTGGGATACTTTTCAGTTATAATGCCGTAGAGGCCGTAATACGGCTCTGATTGTTATAAAACCATACATTTTCAGAAATTCTCTTTCCATTGGCTTTTAAATCCAGTTTCTAGCTTCAATATTGCAGAAAATATTCCATTTTGTAAAGTGATGCCGTTTTTTTTGGCCCACCCTGTATACGTCACATCTATTCTATAGCGTGACGAACTGTACAGGAGTGTTACAAACTGACTAAAACTTTTTTTAGTAAAAACAATCATTTCTTATAAATGAGATTCCGAGACATCTCTAGAATTTCTTATCCGCCTCGAAAAAGTATAAATTAAATTTATTAATTAGATTTAGTTATCTCTATTCATTAATCTTTTTAGATTTCTTTCACCATTTATAAGCCGGTTCATTCTGGGCTTTTCGTAGATAAGTTCTCGTGTACCAATTGTAAAAAAAAAAGAAAATATTGGGTTTGCAGAACATGAAATAAATAAATTCGGCAAGACAAGATCATTCAATGTTGACACGGGTTTAAAGCAAGAAAGTGTTATCTCACCATTGTTGTTTATTCTTGTTGTGAACGACATTATGAAGAATGTAGCTATAGATTTTAGGGAAGAATCTAAAGTTATGATTTTTGCAGATAATATTTTACTGTGAGGTGATGCAAAATTGAAGGAACAGAGGAAAATATTTGGAACATATACACATTCAAAAAGCAAGAATGAAAATAAGTGAAGAGAAGAGTAAATTTATGGATAGTAATGTCAAGAAGAAATGACGGTCGAAGAGATAATAACATAAGGTGAAGAGGGTTAGAATCAGTAACAGCATTTAATTATTTGGGAACAGCATTTAAATATTTAATGTTTACAAGCGGTGAAAGAATATCAACTGAAATAGGGTCAAGAATTCATCAGGCAACCCGATTTCACCAAAGCATTTGAAAGAAAAATGTTCCAGTTAAACGTAAGGAAGATATTTATAAAACATATTATTTACCAATTGTAACTTATTTAGCAGCGGAGAAGGTAAAATACAAGAATCGAAATGAAGTGTCTTAGAAGTGCAGTGGTATAGGCGTGATAAAGCAAGAAATACATAAGTAAGAACTCTAATTAGTGTCGAAAAGTTAAATAGACACTATAAGTAGGTCAATAATGAGATGGTTTGGGCATGCAAAGAGGATGGAGCCGGAGAGATTATCAAGGAGAGCGCTAGAATTACATTGTGAAAGAAACTGATCGCGTGGAAGACCGAGAATATTATGGATTGATAAAAGGTAGATATCAGAAATAAATGTGACGATCCTGGCAGAACTTTTAGAAAGGAAGTGTGGAATGGAAGAACGCTATGGAGAAATTTGATCCACAAACCAACCCATGGAAAATGTATTTGTACCACAGATGAAGAAGAAGAATTCATATCATTCGTCAGTATGATAAAAAAATAACTTTTAAAAAGAAGAATACCAGCACTTTGAGTAATTGTAAGTGGACACACAATACCTTGTTTCACCTTAGGGCAGGTCCCCATTTTCAAATATGGATGGTTATTACGAATTGTTTAATAAACTGAATTAATTTCGGAACAAGTTCTTAAAAAGTGGGGCACAATTCATGTTGAGTTCATATTTGCCGCTCTAAGTAAAGAATGGATGAACACATGAACTGCAATTTTATTACAAGCAACTGAAAATAGAACATAAACGAACTCTGGTTAGTGAGTTAATGATTTTTTTTTTCACTTCAGTGTATTTAAAAAATACCTCAATTATACATTTAGTCATATTTGTATCTAATAAAAACAAAAAAACTTATCGATACGGATCAGGATCACGTAATGCCTTATTTCGTAATATCTCAATTACATTATATTAAAATAAACTGAGCAACATGTCTCATAATTATTATTGTTTAATTTCAGGGCAAAGGAAAACGTTTTGAAAATAAATAGGCAATTTCAATTAAAATACTTCCCATGTACTTCAAAACTACCGAAAAATCATAATCTATTTTTTTTATATATTTATTATTATTCACGCAACGTCCTACAAAGGTCCAGACTCTCTGCTTGACAAAAACAGAAACAGTGCCTCATCCTAATAATGTTCTTTTGATTTTCGATGGGGCATCAGGTTTATCGAAGTTTCAAGAGAGTTGTCAGTGAAGTAGCATCGCAAGTTTGTGGGGTCATAGGAACACAGACTCTTGTAACCAATAAATTTTGGGATAATTTTTATATAAAGAAATAATTCGTCAAAATATCTAATAAATTTACAACAATCCAGAAATTTTTCAGTTTTCGGATTATCATTTACCTGATTCTATTCATTTCTGTCTTTTTTTTTTACCTGCTAAAAAGATCACCTTTATTGCTCTCATTTAATCTTACGGAAATTATTGTGGGAAAATATAAAAATTATGATGCAAATGTAGAAGTAAAATATCATTCAAAGCATTATATTTTGACGATCATCAAGTAAATATTAATAGAACGTATGTTACATTAATGATTAATGGTTGTAAGTAATCCATAATCTTTCATTATATAACTTCCTTACTTCCAATATAATAGTGTTTTATATGATGGTTAAGAGAACATGCTAATGGGGAAAGTGGTATCAGTACGTGTATGCCAATTCAAAGAAATCGATATGAAGAAATAAACCAAAATTTCATTCCATGTGTTATCAACAGCTCTTCGAATTATACGGTAACAGAAGAGCGTTCAAACGCCGAAACAGCTGTCTTATACCATGTCTATTCCTTGGTGACTATTTACCTCAAATCTTTTTTCTACCTATTATTACTATGTCTATTAATGCGAATGCAGACAATGCGGTTATAAGAAAGATTGTTACTAAATCCAGATGAGTGTTCAAAATATTCCGATCTAGACTGAAATCTCTGAATGAACCTTGTAAGTATACTACAGTTATCAATCAGATATGAACCCAGGATTTTCAGATATGACTGTAACTTATGGAGACCCAATAAAATTAAAATTTTATAGTGCAAGAACTTTAAAAATGTGATATTTCAGCTTTTGATGCGTTGAATATTTTGTGACCCATTTAAAAACTATAATAATTTGACAAAAAAAACATGTTAATTGTTACCTAGAAAAAAAAGCAAGCGCCGACACCTCTGAAAATACTGTATATAAATATTTCAATTTGAATAAAATAATGAAGAAAAAACATCACTTACCATTATTGTATTTTTAATGAGTCTTTTGATGAATGAGTATGGGGAAAAAAGAGAAGAAGTTGTTTTGGGCTTTCTCACTCTGGTGTCGTTAATGAGACAACAGTGACCAGGCCACAACTAAAGTTTGAAGAAGAGAATCTCTCAGTTTAATATAAAAGAAAGGAAGAGAGGAAGGAGGGGGGGAGAGGAGAGAGGGAGGAATGAGGAGGGAGAATCAGTCAATGAGTCGCTTTGCATGCTGATTTCGCCGGATATATACTTCTCGGTATTCTGACTTTACAATCTTACAGCTGCCATCAACATATCATGCTAGTATTATTACTCTTTTGTGTTAAAATCTCTTATTTACTTGTGAAAAATGGCTGTTTTAAAAACACCATGTTAGTCTACTTTTTCTCCATAGGGTATATGCAAATTATGAGTTCCAAAAATCTAAGTTTCTTTTTTGTATGCCCGTAGTGGAATATTTTTGTGTAGATTCTACATATTTGTTGTATAGTAAAGTGTTGCAAAGAATGCATGTCATAGCACTTGAAAATGAAAAAAAAAAAAAAATGAAGTGAAAGAATGTTTTAGTCTACAAGTGTGCATCACATGAATCATACTGGATCAAGATGTGCAATTTTTTATGTAAAACTTTAAAAGGTCAAGCATCTATTTGAAACAAAACGTGTGCCAAATATTTCAGTCAACAGATAAACTTTGTATTGGATAATTTTATTTCTCTGCATCCGAAATCTGTAACTTTAACAAAATTCACAAAAATCATTTTGCACACACAGATTCTTCATGGAGAAAAGTTTAAAGCTTGGAATTATACAAATTAAATATTAGTGATATCAGATATGAGCGTATGTACTTGCATCAGAAAAGTATGTCCTATATTGGAATGAAATTCATCTGAGGAATGAGAAGTACATACAGGGTGGCCCAAAAAAATGGGACACTTACTTAACATGTATTAAAATCTGAAATATTTAAACTAGAAATTTGAAATAAAAAGTGGATGAAAGAGCATGTTGTGGTCTTTCTGAAAATATATGGTTTGATAACATTCCGTAATGTATTACGGCAGATACGACCTACCATATGAAATAATCTGTTTACATTGATAATAACGGAAATTTCAGAACGTCAATGCTTTTCTCCTTTTTTCAGCTGAAAAGTGAAATCCTTAAAGTAATATAAATTACTTATATTTTTGATAAATATAAGTAATTTTCAGGATGTATAGTGAATTGCCTCAGCATATTCTGAAATCTGTTCAAATCGATCTAGGTTTCGGATTTCGTGTTTTCAGATCTTCAGGGTATTTTCATGTTTCACTGAATATCTCCGGAACCGCTTGTACACAAAACAAAAGTTCCGTAGTCAAAACCGACCGAGGTTTCGAAATTCGAATATAAAAATGTCATGTATCCAAGTATTCAAACTAATTCTTTCCTAATTTTCTCAGAACCCACTTGCGACTTTCTGATATTAAACAAATTCCACAACCTCAATATAGACTAGTAGTGTCTTGTAAAAAAGTTCAGCATTTGGAATTTCTAACTTTTGTTAATTTTGAATGTATCGAATTTCGGATGTATGAGAAGAAGAAAAAAGATATCACACAAAAATATTGAAAAGTCGAAATTAAGGCTTTTATTTTTTCCAGTGGAAATAATTTGCTTCTTGTTGTTTTTTGAGTCAGAATAAGGATGAATTAGGTTATACCCACTGTACTGACGAAAACAAAACAAAAATAAACCTTTGACAATAATCTGAATTATAAAAAAGCTGTTCCTACACTGAACTAATTCATTGGAAACTTTATTTAGTTTCTATTTACTTTATGTTCGTGTTCATAATTTACGAGGATTCAAAGAACCTTTGTTGCAGGTAGATATAGATATCGAAATCAGTACAAAGATATATAGTAAAACTAATATTGAACTTATAAAATTGGTCAACATTTTTTTACATTATTTAGGAAAAAAAATTATAATGCTTCTTGAAGTGTCAAAAATGTAACAAATTGCAACTGTATCTGAAATTATATAATTTACTATGAAATTAATATAAAACATACACCGTATATTAACAAAAAGTATTCAAACCTCTGGTGAATATTTTTCTCATTATTAATTTATTTACAATACTAATTTCACCGTATTTAACTCATAAATCCAATTACATGTTTTAATAATTATTTATTATATAATTGATGTTTTTTGGTGTATCGTTTTGAAAAGTCATTTTCACTATTTTAATGGTATTAGAAATAATGTCATTCGTTTTATAAGAAGCAAGTGATCAATAAAGCTTGAGTAATTATAATAGTATAAAACTCAATTCATGTATTTGTCTAAATGATTGCATATGTGTCATTCCAATCCATTTACTCGTCTCAACGTGTGGTATGACCATCCGTGCAAGTTAATGTTTATCTAACCATGTAGCTTATACTTGCACTTTTCTCATCTTTATTATATCTTTCTTTCTTGACTTGCTTTATGAGCAGCAAATAATAAATAACATATGAAAATGAGATTATTAACCTCTTACAACTATTAATTATATTAAGCTCGCGTTTACCGAGTCAGAATACTAAGAACTCGACAAATCTATTGATTATGTACAGAGTTATTTTGTTTGCAGAATATATTACGGCGGCGTTTCCAGGATAGTCATTTAGGGAGAGGGGGCATGATGAGGTCTGACATTTGAAGAAAAAGGAGGAAAGATGCTTAAGAAATTTGAAAATCTAGAGCTCAACTTTCATCAAAATGTGCAAATATACTTTAAAATCTTCGTTTTGCAAAAATTGATGATTTTTCAAAATTTCACCTTTTTGTTCTTCACGATGGAAATAAAATAATAATAATAATAAAAACATGCCGCATTGTTCGCTCTGTACTAAATATGCCTACAATACTGGATTAAGGTTTGACGTGAAAGCCCCCCTTCCCTCTAATTCAACGATTCCGGAACAACGTCCCGAGAAACCAAGTAAACAACACGAGGGGTAAACCAGAGATCAAAAATTTGCACACCGATGTTCAGGTGGTGTAATGTTCATGCAGTGTTCCAAGGCCGTAAATCTTCTACTGCCTTGAGTGTTCAAGACATGTGTACACCGATGCTCACCATGAGTGGACGCCCCTCGAAACGTAACAAAACACACGATGAGTGGTTCGCCCCCTCGAAACAACATGATAACAAAAAGCAAGGAAAATATCAACATTTTCAAAAGTATTATAATAATAACATGTCTTTCGTGAATTTACTTAAAAGAATATATTTTAGAAATAAAAAAAATAATTAATTTTTAGATGTGAAAAGTGCGAAGGCACCACTCTGTCCTTCTGTCAAATGGCTGGAGATAGGTATAGAAAAGTATATTTATAATTTTCTTAAGTTTTTTTCAGATACAAACACCACGCATTTTTAATTTTCGAATCGACGTATTAAAATCTTCCGAAAGCCAATAATTAAGAGTTCAGACTTCAGAGTTACTATCTCCGAATTCACAGTTTGTATAACCGAATCCAGAGTTACTATCTCTGAACTCAGAGTTACTAACTCTGAATTCGGAGTTATAACTCTGAATTCAGAGTTACTA
>JAQIWE010000338.1:0-23589 GCA_034698565.1 Campodea plusiochaeta | reverse complement strand
TTAATTTTTTTTTTTTTTTTTTTTTTTTTCAAATTGTATTAGAATAGGTAGCTCGATATTTGATTATGAATATGAATGACTGTTAGAGAAGTTTCATTGATGAAAGGTTGTAATTTAATGGAACAATAAATTAGTGGAAGATAATTATATTTAAATCGTATTTTATATGTAAAACATTTTTCAATAACATTATATGGATAATGACAGTCTAAACTAATAATATAAACTAAGTGTTTTAGCAGTACACAAAAATTCAATTCTAAATCCTTTTCGATTAATAAGCATAAATATATTTCAAACATTATAGGTTTTCAGACTATTCAGAGACCGTTGTTATCGCAAAGATCACTCACAATAATTCGCCCGTTAAATAATACTAAATTACATTTAAAAAAAATAGTACCTTCAAATTTTACATGTTATATTCTTATAATTTGTAACAAATCATAAAAAGCAAAGGCTTTACATTTAATATCACGGAAATTGAATTGATTTGGATTTTTTGAGATGCTATATTGAAATTATATTCTGGAAATTAGGCTATCATAACGCTAACAACAAAATAAATTAATTAATCAACTTTAAAAATATATCAATTGAAAAATTAGTACCCCAATATTTTCTTTTGTGATGGAAGCAATCACATAATGATAAAGTAAGAGTTAAAACATGAATGTAAATATTGTAAAATAATAAATAATATATTATATCATAAACTCATATAATTTTCGAGTGAAATTTTCAAGTACTGAATACAAAACTAGACTAAAAGCGTAAGATAAATTTCGATATTACGAAATAATTATATTCATCAAGGGTATATCAGCACTTACTCTATAATGTTGTTATATAAATTACAAAAAAAGATGAAGAAATAGAATTGAGCGCATTTTTTCGTACAAGAACAATACACATATTTTACTTTATATTATTCTACTTTCATTTACTAAACAATGAGTTGTCAGAATACTTAAAATATGTATCAAAAGTAAACAAATTTCTTCAGAGCCAGTTTGCCTTTGAAAACCATGTTTAATGAAACACATAAACACGCCAAGAACTGTTATGTAGTTGTAATCTTCTAAAAACACGTAAATATACTGAAAGTTAAAATGATACGAAGAGAGAAAAATAAGTGCCAACATCCAGATTCTCTAATCCCTAATAACATTTCATCATCATTACCTAGATTGGAATTCAACATACGTTTCGGAATGTTACATCTTCCATAGACGAATTCATTTATACGTGAAATGCACAGAAATTATAAATCTTCACTTTTCTTTCGGAGATTGCAAAATTGGAATTCTAGACACGATTAGTTTTTCTACGTACTAAATTAAGTAATCAAATTTCTTTTTGTTATTTTAAGACAGCAGGACAAAGTGGAAAACAAGATCGGAATTCTTTTTCTACAAGTTACGGTCCATTTTAAAACAAAATCTGATTCTAATTTATGTTCTCGTCCATGTAAATTCTTGTCTTGAAATTCCGGAAGGAAAATTGTTGTGTCATTAGTAAATAAAAATGTCAACGGTAACCAAAAAGCTTTACATGATGGGAAAGCTAGTTTATTATAGTTGTTTTGTCTTTCGGAACTACTTTTTACATGAGAAAATATCTGTCGTATTTTACCGTATAATAATGAGTGTACATATAATAATCAAAGTAAGTACTTCGTGAAAATGTAATGGCATGTTAAATTATCAATATCCAATGGACAATTAATGGAGTTGATTACAATGTGGTGGAAGATAGAACTTCACAGGGGAAAAGGTTACTTGAATATTAAAATAATTAAACAATATTATTCATTCAGCAGTATTGATGAATCGATAAATATAAAATATAGTACGTATCGTGCATTGTACGTTACAATTATTTAGAAAATGGTAATTTTTGTGTAAACGATTTTGGTAAACTGTTATTAAAAATTGAGGGGCTTTTTATTTAGAAATTCTATCGTTGTTCTTATAACTAAATTTATACTCAAATTCATCCAGGCGCAAAAAATTAATACAATCCTCAAAATCTCTATTTTCTATCATCTTTGATTCACTTTTATTTATAATAAAATAAATAACAAATATTTTATAGAAGTTTGGTCGAAATAATAGACTAAGGAACCTTTTCACAGTTTCCAGGCTTCTAAGAAATTGTAAAGGATATAAATAAATCCCATTTTATAATACAATAAATGTAAGGCGTAGAATTGAAAACAAACCTGAAATACCTTCTCATCATGATAGTGGGAGATTCTAAGAAAAATATTATGCTTATGGGGATAACAGAACCATATTGAATTCCAACCTCAACAGCTGTATAAACCTAAGACTTCTGTAGAAAGATACCTTTCTGTTACTGATAAAAGATACTTTATAACAAAACAACACATACAAATCAGGTTGAATTGAAATTATTTATATAATACATTGAAAAGTGAGCATACTGCTGTTGGGAGTACTTAGCAATAAAAGTGAATGGATTTTTTTATTTGATTTGTAATATTTAGACTTATTATTGTAAATGGTAATACTTATTATTGTAATGGTAATGGTAATCTAGAAGGATACAAGCGAATTCACGTTTAGTTCGTTTATTTATCATTTAGTTTTGTTATTTCATGCAATGATTTAGATTTTACATACGGTAGTATAACACAGTAATTTTAACAAAGCACACATAGTATACTGCTGGAAAAGTCGCTATCTGTTTGAGGTGTGCATTGAAGTACCCTATTTTACTGCTTCTAATAATTTTGTATATGTTATTAAAATTATACAACTATATAGCGATTCCCTTTCATGAAACACATTAATTCATCCATTTTAGGTAATTGTTGTAATTCAAGGAATAGTTTTACCTATTTTTAATGTAAGTTAGTATTTAAATTTAATAAAAGATGACTTTCTTTCACGTGAACTCAAATTATTTTTATGCACAAAGTGTAGTGGTATAAAAAAGTACAATAAAGCCTTGCTAAGTCGACGACCATAATCAAACTAATTTTGGTAAAGTTACAAAGAGTTAGGAATGAATCCGACTTCAATTCAATAAACTTATTATTATTGTGCTGTTATTTATCGTAAAAAATAGTTCATTATAACTGGGATAAAAAAAAAATTTGTGTTTGAGGTTATACAGGTATTTACCTAAAGTAATTCCTCAAAATATCCTTCTTGCGCTTGGTTTAATCTATAATTGTAAAAAGATTAACGTAAATAGCAGTAATAGCCTGACTTCACTTGCCTGAAACGTTGAGGATAACATCAGATTAAAGGAAGATATATTAAGTCGTAGTACAGTGAAATTCTTCTGCATATTACTCAGACAATATAAGTTAAAACCATATATACAAAAGACATTTTTGTTGGGGCACCGTATTAATCTTCTCATTGTAAATTTTGAAGCCACACGACCCATGTGGTAAAAATCCACCCTCTCCCACCTCGTGTCCTCAAAATTTCTAAGAAGAATAGGAAGAAAAACCACAACTGCCACACCAAAATATTTTTCAAAATTTAATCTCTCTCTGGAGTAACTTCATTTGGTGACATTGTGTGGCAGAATAAAACATTTGAATGAGGCCTCCCTCTGTGTCTTCTTAAGCCAACAAGAGTGAATGTTGAACCCTAGGGAGTATTTGAGTACTGCCGACACTAGAGAGACCTATACTGTAGCAGACTCTGGAGAACAGCAGAGATATGCAGGAAAGAATAGGGAATATTTTGTGTTCATTTCATAACAAGTGATTCTTTGTGATATTGAATAAGGAAATATTAAAATTAATCGAGAATGAGTCAGTTTTGATCATCATTCTAAGTTATACAGTTTACAATTGTATGCTATACTTCTTTTCCTTCCCCTATAGTGAAAAAAAAAAAGATTTTTGGTAAAATAATAACATATGACGTTTGGTAATTTGAATCTGTAATTTTTATTATTGCTTTCCTTTTATACGGTTCGTTTATAGATTGAAATTTAACCAGGAAAGACATTCGGTTTCTGTATGACTTCACTTTCATAAATTCCAACTTTTCCATCATTACCGTTTCATCAACATATTATCTGTTAGAAATTTTACAGAATAATATTGAATGGAGGAATTTTCTGATTGTTGAAATCCCACGCAAAAGAACATCTAGTGCCCAGTTTTATTGAATTAATTACAAATTAATCTTTGATCAAAACTTATTGTCTGATGATGTTTTATCAAAACATATTCGTAAGAAAATTGCTGTTAGGAAGTTTTCAAAAACCATTTCACAAAAACATTTTTTTAGTAAATAATAATAAAACTGTTCTGCCTTGGAAAATCCAATAAAAAAATGAATGAGAATAATCCTAAACACATAATTGTAACTCATCTACAACCCTCCTCCAAAAATGTTGGTGTGTCCCTCTGGATCATTATTGAAAGAGATATCCAATGCCATAGTGCCCACCCCCAACTCAAAAAGTACCAGAGTGTAGTACCTGTTTTTGCCTTCACTAAGGTAGATGTGTTAGCAATACGCTCGGACTCAGCTCACGTGTTTCGTATACGTTTCTACTTTATATATTACAGTTTATGTAGTGATTATAATTATGGAAAGTGTGTTTTGTGATTTGACTTATTCATAATATTATTGTGATTGACTTTGTGTTTTTGATGTTGTGTTATACCAATATGCATTCCTCATATGGAACATCTAGTAGGAGAGCAAAGGCGGCTTATTTGGCAGGTACTAAAAAATAAAGAATTGCACATTTATACCGTAGTACAGCAATTTAGCTACAATTTTTTTTGCATTAAAAATGAAATATACTAGATTTTTTTTTTTAAATCACGACTTGTTTTCTGTTTTGCATGCTGGGTATAATTTAGATTTTTAAATTGTACTATTTCTGTTAAACGAGTAGTTTTTTCAGCAGGAGGTAGCATTTTCCAATACACAGTACAGTTTTACTTTCTTTGTTTTCTATTGCACTCGATTTCACAAGGAACAGATAAGCTGTGTGGAAAACGGGACATCATGCTGAAAAAATGGGCCTTTAATATTAAATTTATATTTGAAATTTCCTCTGCATATCTTCGTTTTGTATCGTCTTTAACTAACATATACAGTGCAGAATATTGTAATCATTTTCATCCAATTTTGTAGAGGCAGTAACCATTCAAATAAATTCATATTCAGGAATGTATTAATCACAACAATACTGGTTAACATTAGAGCCACAAAGGTTTTAAATAACACTCAGAAAGGGAAATCTTAGAAATTGCTACTATAAATATTTCATTTTATATTCCTGAGTTGTGCTTATAATAAATCAGATTTCTATTGTTCTTTTGAGAGTCTTAGCAGTATATAACAGTTAAAAGTAACAACGGGTTTATTTTTTATCCGAAACGTAACTAAAACTTGCATCGAACACTAAAAATCTGTTAATGTAACCCACACAGATATTGCAAATAAACTAAGTTGAAAAAGTTATATTCAAGATTGCATATTTTTTAGTTACAGTTAAATTAACAGAATAACGTTTTTCAAAATTTCTCAACTTCCTCATAACGTCGTAAGTTCCGAAATTTTTGAAGCTCCATTCTTCGAAACAGAAATGACACAAGATGGATCTGAAAGTTTTTTGAGGAAAATTGAAACATCAACTAGCATTTAAAGGGTGAATTTAAGTTTATATTATGATTAACTGAATGTAAATCCGACAGCGAATAACAATTTTGACTTTTGCTTCCTGAGCGACATGGATTTACTATTGTTCACGTTTTCTAATAATATATATGTTTGGTAAATCCATAAATGTAACGAACTCTTTGACAATATTTCAGCGAAGATCCCTCACTTTTATCAGGACATAAAAAAATTGAAGATATATCTAGAGATATAAAAAATATATCTGTCTTGATAAAAGTGAAGGTTTGAAATAGTGATCAAAATTTTATTTCATTTATGAATTTACCAAACGTATTATCGGAAAGCTTGCGATTTTGACATTTAATCTTATATTTTCTAGATAACTGCAGTATTGATGACTTTCAGTCACATAGGAATAGCTATTTTCTAAAGTACAGGGTTATTACAAAAGACAGTTTCGTCATTTGATTACTCGAAACTCTTCAAAATATCAAAACACAATTAACATGGTTTTATAAAGAAATTTATATAATTTTATTTTGCAAGTGATGGATTTTCTAACTGTACACCTTCAGGCATAAGACATGTATCAATCCAATACTCGTGACTTTCACGTAATGTCATCAACCCAAGAAAATGGAAATGGTCATTTTTGAAGTTGAATGCTGCAAATTTTATGTCATGTAAACCAATTAGTTTTGAAACATACCTGAAAATTTTAGAAAATTCCATGAAGTATTTCTTTCAAATATGGCAATTTCCATCATTATTTGATGACATCACATGAAAGTAATAAGTTTAATTATTGCATGATATATTGTCGTTAACGTCGTACGACTAAATGTGCAGATGTAGAAAATCCATTATTTGCAAAATAAAACTGTACGAATTTCCCTATAGAACTATTCAAATTTGGTTGTGTTACGATTGGTAAATCCATAAATGAAACAAAATCTTTGTCAATATTTCAGCGAAGATCCTTCACTTTTATCAAGACAGTATAAAATTTAAAAATAAAATTTTCAAATTTTGTAAATTTTATACTGTCTTGATAAAAGTGAAGGAAGGATCTTCGCTGAAATATTGTCAAAGATTTTGTTTCATTTCTGGATTTACCAATCGTAACACAACCAAATTTGAATAGCATTGAATCCATGTATCTCAGATGTAACTATAAAACTATGTTGATTATGTTTTAACATCTTGAACAGTTTTCGAGTAATCGAATGACGAAACTGTCTACATATTTTGTAATAACCCTGTATTGTACACAAAAGTAAAGCAATACTTGTACTTTCTAAAACCATTAGAAAAATTATTTTAAATTAAATTATTAGAAGCTTGCAAAGGAATATAATTATTATAAATGAAATGATTTAACTGACGAACTACTTTGCATTAGAAAAATAAATTAAGAGCAAGAAAAAATTCGGCTAAAGTGGGACTCGAACCCACGAGGTTGGTAGAGCACGGTCCTGGATAGACCGAGGTCATGGGTTCGAGTCTCACTTGAGCAGAAATTTTTCTTGTTCTTAATTATTTTCACAATCCAAAGTAGTTCGTCAGTTAAATCATTTCATTTATAATCAGTACGTATATTTAGCCTCGCGTTTTCCCCTTGAAAAATGTTATAAATTATGCTTTTGCAACTGAAATTTGCAAACGTAGAAGAAACAGTTTTGGTCCCGACAATTTACCTTACTTGCATCGAAATTTTTCCAATTATCATTCTTACTCCAAGTGATAAAATTTCATATGAATGAATTTTTATTATAAAGAAACATCCGAAAGAAAAATATTTATCAGTTTTACTCAAAAACCAATAATTTTCTATTCTTCAAAGTATTTCACGTCGTACATAATCTGAACAAAACAGACAACCTGCTATTACTCCCAATTAATCCATCATTGAATTGTCAATGCCACATGAAACTCTTATATACTTCAAGTATTTCCTAATATAAAGGCTAAAAGTTTATCCAGGTGAGGATTGGAATGGCATAGAATAACATTTCTGATGGGCACTTCCCACTTTCGCATATTCATTCCCCCTCTTGTGTAGGGAGGGGTGGTAAATAAACATTCAGTTCTTGTGTATCTGCTAGAGAAAAAAATGTTTGTTTGATACATTTTGGTTACTTTTTTATATGTTATTTTCTTGGGAATTCATTCTGTATCTCAATTCGAAAATGTGATGAGAGTGAGCAGAGAATTTCAGTGTGTGAAATCGTGAAATGTCTGCGAAGTACATTATTGTAGGATAAAGATATTTGTGTAATAATATTGTATCATTATTGATTGCTTTTTGTCTTTCATTTTTGCTTAGAAGTACAGAAATATTATAGTAGCTTGTTATGTAAAATCCCAAGAAAATTCAAATGGAGACGGACCGGGGACTATACTTCATAGTTTGAAAATAGTTGTAGTTTAGTAATTCTTCTGGTTTTGAAGAATTACTGACTATCCACCTTTATGATATTGCCTGTTGAATCCTAAATGCTATATTAAGTCTCTGTCGGTCTGTCGCCTATTACAATCTTTTTCTATAATATCATTGTAGAATTGCATATCTTGGTTCTGTAACATGAGTCAGTAAAAAAAAATTCTACCTTAATAATAAATTAGGTTATATAAAATATTTAATTCTTCTATAGTATTAATTTTAGCACCAATATGAAGAAAACTAAATTTCACTTTTATTATTAATAAATTTCTCCAGTACATAATAGGTCTTAATTTTCATTATGTCTTGAAGCCAAAAAAGGTATAGGTGTATTTCATTTCTTGTAAAGGAAAAAAGTGAGATGAAATTTCTTTGGTTACATGCTTATTAATGCTTTAGTAATGAATATGATACTTAATATTGCATTAATTAGACACGATGCAGATGTACGCCTGAAGAGAAATTTCTACTGGGAGAAAGCATGTGATGCATATGTTTCCTTATCGTATAAAAACTCAGAAATTGCGACTTAATTCGTATTTCGCAAGGGTGTAGGGTGTTTCTTGCTTACATTGTGTATTTCTTGGAAGTAATTCGGTGAAGAACAATATCCTGCAGTGATTTTTGTCGTAATAAAAGTACAAAGTTACAACGCAATTTTAAGGTTGCTTTATTATGCATCGATAGATAAATAAACTACTAAAAAGATCAAAGAAACAAAATAATCGAATTCGAACAACTCACATTTCCTTTACGAAAATTTGCATTCCTGTAACAACACTATCATTCTAAAATAATAAATCCACCTGAAAGAAACACGATGCATAATAAGAGAATGATACGACAAGTAACATCTTTTTAAATGATTCTAATATGTGAAGAAATAAGTTCTCTTTTGAGCAGACATCTTTCCTTGAGAGAATAGACCTCGTGCATCAATGTCATGTTGGGTCTTCTTGTTCCTTAGTGGACAAAAGATGAGGTCGGCGGGGGGCTTGTGATGTGAACTCTTCTTTTTAGGGAAGTTCAATTGAACCTTCAAAACCCCCATTGGGAGGTGTCGCACAGAAAGTCAAAAGGCCACTCGAATTCCCATGACTCTACAAGACTCTGATGGATTAGTCAAACTTTTCAATGGAACACATCTCATCCTTTTATTCATTTCGATAAGTCGCTTTCTTGTCAACCCAAAATATTATTGCTTTCCTAATGTTTAGGTGGAAAATGGTGCTATGGGATTATGGTGATGATAGTTTTATTGACGTCGATAGAAATTATTCTGTGTGCTAATAAAGTTTGTTGATTTGTTGAAAAGTGCCGGCAGACACTTAATAATAAGAAAAACCCATAAGATGTCAGAGTAGTATTTTAAATTATGAATATGTGGTGCTGAGTTGATAATTTTAAATTGCAGTTTTTTATATATGTTATGTAGCGATGACATACTGCATTACCTTCTCATTCTCAACACTGAAGTAAATTAATAATTATTGTTAGTAAAAAAAAGTTTTAAACTGAATAAAAGTTTCGAGTTTTCTTGTAGTTGTATTAGTTATGTTAAAATAATTGTTGTTGTTGATAGTTTTCTCTACCCACACATCGCTAACGATTTCTTGATTATACACTGGAGAATATTTTTAAGGCAACAATAAAGAAAATATTCTATTGTACTTTATTTACTGATTACTTTGCTTTTTACAGGTTACAGAAGAAAGACGTTCCCCTCGGAAACGAGATTTTTACTCTTATGACAATAGTAACTAACAACATCTTGATTATAATTATGTAGTTTACATCTACCCCTGCGTTGAGTTGTTTAAATTAACGAGGTATTTGAGTTTTGTTCTGCTACATTAGGTTAATTCTATGCATTATAATTTTTAAATTGTAAGAAAGAAAATAGAATATGCTGCTATCCCACAATGGTTTATAGTATACAATGTATAAACATTCATACCTTTTAAACTGTACTAGTGAGTGTTGGAAAGTACTTATGGTAATGCACATAAACTATAGTTGTAAAGTTACTATGGAATGGATAATTCGTTCGGCTTCCGAAACAGCATTTTATCCTCTCAACATTTAAAAACAGACATTACATGAATATACCATGAAAATTGACCTCGTAGTCCCCAACATATTTACATATTGCTTTTAATTACTTCAGTGATAGCGTAATTTAGTAGAATTATAAACATTTTCATACTGCGTTGAATATTGAATTTTCGCCATATTCTTAATGCACCAGACGTAATTGCATTACTGTTCTTTCTAAATACATTTCGATGTCTTTCCAATTAAGCTACTGCAAAATCATGTTGATGCATACATTAACTCTTTTTATCCGGGTGTATGACGAGATGAGTCTATTAATGTTTGTGTCGGAAAATTCCATAAGAGATTATTTTCCAACGTCGTAACGAAGAAAAGATTCATATGCAACTAAATTATTCAGCCGAGGTCACTGAACTTAAAAAAGGAAAACTCTATTTTGGATGTCCTGTGCAATTCTGTACAATATGCAACTTACACATCGAATGTTATTGTAATTTAGGACTTACTTATGCATTAAAGGAGTAAATTTTCGCAGCGGGAATAATCTTTTCCAACACAGATTAACGGTCTCTTGGGAAAGCGAGTACAATAGAGAACAAAGAAAGTAAAACGGCTTATGTGTGTTGGAAAAGATGGCTTCCCGCTGTGGTTTTATCAAAATAGAGCCCTAAAGCCTAAAAGTTTCTCTATATTATAGTCCGTTTGGCATGAATTATACTCCACTCTTACATCTTGGAAGACTTGTTACTTTGCTATTGTTTTCTAAATATTCCTCAAAATATAAAGTTAAATTTACATGTCAAATCTATTGCCAATACCATTCATCAATATTAAGTTATACCGGATATTGACTGATGGGTGATTCATCCAAAATCAAAAGTGGAGTATAACTCATGGATGTGAAACGGTCAGTAGTGCAAAATAATGGAAATTTTAACAATTAGATATATTCCAGTTTTGAGTTTTTCTCATTTGATAGTAGAGCAATAAAAGAATCACTGAATGACAGAATTGTTGTGTATTTGAAATCCATTTTACATTAGCTGATAAAAATAAAATAAAGCCAAAAATCAATGTTACCATACTCGAAGTGTAGAGGATAAAATTAATTACAACTGTTTGGTGACATAAATGTTATTTTTGCTACACTTGAATACGAAAACGTAACCTATCAAATTCATATTAAAGCTTATTAGATTCTTAGAATTTCTTTATTGTAATTGTTGTACACAGAAGAAGTCATGGAAATTTAAAATATCACCGAGAAGTAGAATGACTACACTATGAACCGAAATGCGCTCATGTTTTTTTCAATGTCACATTCACAACTGCAGTTGTTATACAAGTCCCTACCCTTGCTTCCTACATTGCATAGAGCGGATCCACCTATATCACTTGTAATGCATAATACATTGTATCACAGCAGTCATAAAGCCCCAATCCAACACATATCTTTTTAATAACTACATACTTCCAGTGCTCTTAACAACCTGCCATTTGCTAATACGAACTTGACATTAATGTAATTTACAACTCCAAGAGTGTGCAAGAACATGTATAAAACATGATCTCTACTTAATCTCAAATTAGTTGAACTTCCATTCTACCATTCCATGTCACAACTCAAGCATAAGAAGTACTAAATTAAGTTCCTCTACCAATATAAAGTAAAAAAACAAATGGCAACAGCATCCATAAACGTCACTTGGATTAGCAAAGCAACTGCAGAGGGCATGAACAAGATATTTATGTTAAATTTCAACTTCCTGCAGGACAAATTCTCGTTTGGAAAATGAAGTAATAGTTCAATAAATTATTGTAACAACATGAACACGATAAGAAACGGCATCCAAATGTTGATGTTCTAAAAGGGTGTTTTAAAAGTGTACCTTGTAAGGGATAGATAATTTACAGCTGTGGTATGACTTGGAATGACATTCACTCTAGGTGGTAGAGATAGTTGGGAGAAGAAGAGTGTAGGAAGATGTTTCCTCATTCTTTCTTTGATATCTCTGACGAGTTGTTCCACACTTGTTCCGTTAATCAAGGAATAGATGAGGAAAAAATAACGCGGAAAGGTCAAAATTGCGCCTTTTTGATTACGTAATTCATTGGTTGTGTTATGGAGCAAGTATTTAGTGTGGGCTTTGGAAATTTCGTTGGAAGAATTTTAAATCCGGTTAGGTTAAAGTCAAGGTTAGGTGTTTCCGTTCGATTTATTGCATCCATTCCAAATGAGATGTATATGTAATGTAAGGTGCTTTATTATGGTAATATGATCAGTTTTTGCATTTGTAATGATGCTCATCGTATTTCATAATGTCTTCGATTCAAAAGTTATAGACCTATAGTTTGTTTGTTTTGGAATGGTGCTCTCTGTTACATTGAAGCTCTTACAATACAGGCATTGTTTATTTTCATTTCAATGTGATACTGAGTAAAGCATCGGAGTATGAAGATGAAAATGACGGAATCACAAAATGTTAAAACCTAATAGGAATTAGAAAATAACAAAATTTTCATATATGATTAGGTAGAAATATCCAACGAACTGATTACGAAGTAGTTGTAAATTACCTGTATCAAACTATCAAGGAACCGATGGGCCCATAACAGATTTTAATAGTGAACCCGCATTTCAGATCATACCAGGGGAGGATATTTCCTTCGATTTTATTTTTGAAAAAACTCAAAAAAGTATACTCTGAAAGTGAAAGTGTCAACTAACAAATATATTAGGACCTTTAGGTTTACATTATATGACATTTCTTCTAAGAAACGCATTTTCTGTTGATAAAATCTGGAAAAAATGTTTATATTCGAAATATATCACTATATAACTTATTTTACGATTTAAGAATTTGTGAAAATTATATTTAATTTGAAATCAGTACTGCGTATTCAACATTCAGATCCTGGAAAACAAAATGTGTATAAAGTTTTATATTACGTCCATCGAATTGCTGGAGGGGAATCACACAGCGTTTTGAGCATAAATTCTTTTTTGTTTGTTTTCCATAAACTCCCTTCTCTTAAAAGTGAATAGTCCAAAGTCACTTAAAATTTTATAGTTGTTGAGAAGGTAATAAAATGATCACGTTCCGAAAGGTTGGTAATTATCATATTTAGATTCATGAGATAAATTGGAGAAGTCATAAAATGGCCAAGGTGTTTTATTAATTATATTCTTAACATCATTAAGATTGTCGTAAAATAGTTGGTAAACAACATGGACAATCAAGTTATTACAACCAAGAAAAAATTAAAATCGTAAAGCACGTAAAATATCAACTGGTTTGAGGAGCTTATGTGAATATGGTTATACAAGGACATTGAGTTACAGATTAAGAAATGTATATCATAATAAATTATTGAAATCATTTTTTGGATAAGGATTTTTAAGTAAACAAAAGAGAAAGGATAAAAAACTACTTAGACCTCTCGTTAGTCATCATAGAAGGGCATTTATGAATTTTAGAATACCGTTGTTATTGTTCTGTTGATCTCTACGGACATGTGGGTATTATTTATATACTTAGACAGTGGAGGTTAAAAATTCTGTATCTGTGTAAGGTAAAAAACTTAATTGTGTGTGTTAGTATGTTCTACAAAGTATTTTGTCATTTAAAGGTCTGCAATTTTGTATTTAGTTTTCTTATTCAGCTCAATTTTATAAAACTGTCAGTCGTTCCGTGACATTGGCACTTTAGAGGAATAAAAGATCTTCATTCTCTTCAGTACTTCAGGCAGAAGACTTACAAATAACGCTAGTGATATTCTGTTGTTATAATTTATTGGGTTCCAGACTAACTCGCCCCGAAAACCAAATCAGTTTAACTTATCTATACGTACCCTCAAAACACTCAAAACAAAAACTCATCCATAACCTCCCTAAGACCTTCTTCTGTTTATGTCCTATATACCTATATAAAAACCAACCAATGAAATTACAACGTTGTAATTTTACAGACATTATTGTAAATACATTATGTTTACATTGTCAAGAGCCCAAAATAATATTATTTACCTTCATAATTTCACAACTAAGGGCACACTGACCCAATGCGCGCTTGTACTTTCAAAATAACAGTTAAAAATAATTGGAAATAACTTGTTCAACAGTTTTTATTCAAAAATTCTCGTAATTGACAAAATTAACTTTTTAAAATCATTAGCGAAGTTCACTCTCACAGAGAACTTGTTGGTATATAAATAGGGAACCATTTGACACAGGGAGCAAATTGATGTGACGAAGGGGCGACTTTTCAAGGAGGCGAAATTAACGGGGACCACTGTGGACGTGCCCAGTTGGGAGAGGGTCACATGTCTGGTGACCAGTCATCCAGGGACGAGTTAGCCTGATACCAATTTATTGATATGACAGACTTGAGGAAGGTTTCCTACTGTATATCACCCAAAGAGGAAGAATATACAGCTTTAAGAAATAAATTATATATCTGTCATAATGTGTGTATTAAATACTAACTTCGATTTTCGACGATATATTTAGGAAGAAACGACTTTAATCAAAATGATGAAACTGAAAGTAATTTAAATATGCAATCCGTGATAATATACACATTCTGCCACATGACACCAATAGGAGATCGGCTCTTTGTTCCGCTCAGCTTCCTGCTGGTAAAGTCTGAATAGATAATTTACACTCGATGGTATTATCTGCTAAAACATGCTCAAACGAACATAAACTGTCTGTTTATTCAGTAAATTTTGGATTCGTCAAAAGAAGAAACTGCAATGAAAAAGTAGAGTCTTTTGAGAGCACAATGCAGGGTGCGGTAGAACAGACATTCAGCATGTGGAAATGGGTGTGGTGAAAAATAATTCTTTTTAAGTCTTTTGCCATTTACATAAAAATCAAAAGCTGCCAAATGATGTTTGCTATCCTTCATGCGAATATTCTTTTTCTAGTCTGGAAAAGTACGAAGTTTCAAATCACGAAATTTCAAAGTTGAATTCACAGTTTACGATATTTTGTCTGATGGGAGATTTACAACATTTGAGTTCTGAGGAAATCGTTATTGCTGTTTTTTTTTTTCTAGCTCTCTCCTTCCTTTTGTAGGATGCCATAGGTCTCTGAATATATACTATTCTTCAGTTTCCCTCAGGATTCTAATCTTTTACGGTCGCATTACTATGCCACGTATCCATAAAATGAAATTGCCTAATTAATGAAACCTTGAAAGTTTTTTTAGCATTGATTTCTTTGGCCTGCCCTTTTTATTTGCCCTGAGCATTTTTCACAAACATGGATACGAAAACAAGATGAAGTTCTAGAGCTCTCCAATAATGAAAGGAAATATCTGACTGGTCGACCTCCTTGTAGAATAAATTAATAACAGTTTTCTGTATCAGTTCGAGGAAATTGTTCATTGATCTTTTGGAAGTATTCTTAGAGATGTTTTCGTTATTTCCATTGAGGGCAATAATCCTCGAACATTGTTTTTGTTTATTTCACTTTTCAGAATTAACACAAATTTAGTTTGAAAAGTGGATTTAAAATCTTACATATTTTATGTTCTAATATTAAAATGTCTGTTTAGTATAGATCTTAAATTTTATTTATTTTCGTAAAGCACTACTTTTTAAATATAAATCAATATTGATAACTTTTGGTGTTTTGATATTTTATATATAGAGTTGCAATATTGGGGTATCATATATCCTGGCAACGTATTCAAACGTATTGAATGTTAATCAATATAAAACTTTAACTTATCTATTGTACTGCTCATTTGATTTTAAAGGCAAAATTTTACTTCATATAACTTAATAATAAACATTACAAACGTTGGTGTACTTAAATGATGAGGCGAAATATCGGCAGAAAATATTTCCGTATTTTACCAAAGTAAAGAGACTATAGTAAAAATAAAGTTAGAGCATAAATAAAACATTTCTTCTTTTTATCATTCAATTCCTATGAAGCTTTTGAAACAAATAACAGTAATTCAAAAATAACGAAGCTACCCTTTTTTCCACAAATCCTTGAGGTAAGAATAGATGAAACTTTTCTGCTCGATGAATGAAATATTACATCACTATTTATAATAATAAATTTACTTCGCGTTTTCTAATCATTAGTAAGTTGTTTTTTGTACACTTTCAGTGAATTCTTTAATATTTATTCAATGTTACTGTTAGTCCACCTCATATTTTTGTCAGTAGTATAACATAATACAGGTTCATGATGATATGAAGAATATAGTAAATGACATTTTATGTAGTTTCATGTCCAATAAAAAAATAACAATCAGTAAGTTGTTTTGCTTTTGAATACTTTTGCATTTCATAAAACAATATAAGAGGTTTAAAAACTTCCATTTCTGAACTGACCCACCTTAACCGCACCTTTTAACACTTCAGATTGATTTATATTTATAAGTGAGTCAAAATTTATTGATCAAAGGAAAGGGTATTATTACGTTTCCTAAAGACATGTAATTAATTAAATATTTTTCTGTATGGAAGATTATCTGTCTGATTCTTTATACTCTTGCATGGAGCATATGGTAGGGTACAAGTTATTGCAACCCTCCTCTTGTCCTGTTTTTTTAATAGTGATTTTCAAAACTTCAAACATTTCATGAGTATATCAGTTATTTATTTCGATAGTCGATATCGTATCTCATATTTGTTTCAATTAGTTAACTCGAATAAAAAGCAGTAACGTAAAAAAGTTTTAATCTAATATTTTGATTAATTCACAATAGCATTGTTTGAGCTATGGAATTGATGAGTGCTTCGCAAACAGAATTGACTTTACGTTAAATCCGTGAAACCATAATAAATCTCGTATCTTCTCTATATTCATCTTTATTGGTTTTGTATAAAATTTAAATTTATTGTTAAAGTTGTTGATTTGTTTGTAACTGTAATCCAATATATTTGATTTTGTATCTGATGTAGAGAAAGAGGTGAAACAACCACCCCTAAAAACTCCACACCTTTTATCCGAATGATAATTGTTTCCGATAACAGAGTACCTTAGGCGATCTTTACTTGTTACACTGCATTCTTCAACTCTCAAAATCTCATTTCGAATCCATTAGACAGCTGTTTTCGTCATAGCAATAACTTTCAAAAGAGATGTTTATATTCAAAATTTTATTTATTGCTTTTTTCAAATGTGGGTATATCGTTCTGTATTTGCTATCTTTTTTTTTCATGCCGTAATTTTTGAGCTGCGAGTTTTTCGATGCGAGTCGAAAGGTCAACTTATTAAAATTTATATCTCCGTTTTTCATTGGGTGTAAGCTTTTAAAAAGGTGAATATCCTATATAACGAAGAACTTGATGACGCATTGCAGTATTATGTTCTTTCATTCATGAAGTAGGAAAGATGAAAGAAAATTAAATAATTTCTCAGTATCGCCATAAGCGATCCAATGATTGACAAATTAAAAATTATACAATGGGTTCCTTAGCATTCAAATCAGGTGTGCATTTAAAATGGTGCTTTCGAAGGGCAAAAACTTGGCAGAGAATGAAATAGTCTCAAACATAAATTATATTCGTCAGTTTAATATATAACAAACACTTAAACAACACCCCCTTCGTTGCCCGTTCACAATAAATTATAGCAAATGTTTTGTTTTCAACATGGACTGGTTCAAATCTACGCTCTACTCTTCCTGTCACAACTCTGGCTACTGGAATGTACAGTCAATTATTTTCTTTCATGAAAGAAATAGAAGATGCGATAAACATAAACACCAATCTTTTTTAAGATGAATGTGCTAATTATAATTGTTTATGGTAACTGACGATATAATTTGTACTTTATGATTATGAAACAATCATATGGTAACAAAATTACTCCGATGCTAAATCCTCCATTTTTATAACTTTAATTTTGACTTAGATTTGACCACTAGATATGTCATAGAGATGTCAATAAATGTTCTAAAATGAAATTGAGTGTTTCTGTTGTCCTTTTTTGAATAGCAAAAAAGAATTATCAATAAATATATACTAAAAACACGATCCATTCACATGTGCAAAATTCCATCACCTCGTCACGTATGAGTGAATGAGATTTCTTTTCTACAGCAATGATTGAAAAAGCGTGTCAATCTTTCTGTCTTTCGGATTGTATCATCGTCTATCAGCTTCCATATCATTTTCCTTACATATTGAATCAACAAAGTCGGTGAAACATTTCTTGAGTACCGGTATTACAACAAAAGTAACAAGCAGATACTTTTCCAGTGACAATTTACAGCCATTAAGTAAAGTGAGGATAGTGTATAGAGTGGGAGATCCACCTGTACATAAGATCTACTTGTTCGCATTTTTTTCCTTTTCTTGCTGGGCTGGTTTGCTTTTGAATCCTCGCCTCGCTTCGGGCGCAAAATGAAAAATGACGGTATCATATATAGAAAAAGAAAATAAGAAAGAAAAGTATTCCTTCTTGTACTGATAAGAAAAATAAAAGCGTATCCGACAATCACATGGTAGATCCACACTTTCGATCGTCCACGCGAATCACCAATGTCCTTATTGATAGAACTTGATTTTTTTTTTCTCTGAATGAACAAAGATTGCGAGAATAGAGAGATGAATGTAGCTCTGCCTGCAGGTGAATAGCTGGAGACAGAACGTGCACGAATGGAAGATGATAATAAGGGTTTGAAGAAGTTTATGCAAAACACCCCATAGATAACTGTGAGACTTGGGGCTCTATATGGATGGGCTGTGTTTTGATTAGAGGACACAGTATTGTTTGAACGTCTACACGCCAAATAACAGTGGGGGTTGAAGACTTGATCGTATATCATGGGGTTCAATGTGGACAATAGGTGCCTTTAGTCAGTGATTTCATACAAAACGTTACTTGTGGAAGGTAATATAATGTTGGAGAATTTTTTGGTATAAGAATGACAAGTGATTTATTTTGTGTTCGGGAGATCCGGCAAGGAAGTAGGATATTTATTTACTTGGGTGGTAAAAGTTCGTGTAGTAGCACAATTATATTGAGAAGTAACTTTGAATTTGATGTTCGGAAAATTTTCCTTAGTTTCAAAGTTCTCCGCAGGTCATATATATATAATAGTGTTCAGATGCGACTGTTTCTGCTTTATTTCTGAGTTATGTTTTCCATTTTTCATAAAGACCTGTTATTGGTGTGTTATTAACTTTCACAATTCACTGAAAGTGTCACTACATCAGTTTCCTGTAATGAACATAACTGAATATTGCGGTTACTATACTTGAAATCATCTTAAAAAATAGAACCTCGCTTCGATCCTTGTTATTTTGATGCTTTCACAAAGCATACCGTATTGTTTACCACTCGCTGTGAATCCATTCATGAATGAATAAAAAGCAGAGCTTAACAAGGTATTAATGAAAATGTGTTATTTTTTAGATGATTTGTAGTATGCTTATCACAATCAATATTCATAAGTGTGTAAAAATCATAACTACTGTATAGCTAAAAAGTTCTGTCTTTATTCAGACTATGATACACTGACATCACTATCAGTAATAAAAAACAGAAGAATAACAGTAGATGAATAATTAATAACATTTGTCAGCATGAACTGTTATACCACGCTGAGTTTCTTGCAATTCTACTCGTCAAAGTTTGTCATAAAAGCAAATGGAAAAATTAAGGATCAGGTTTCGTACATAACAAAGAATTGCGAAGAGTACGGACATTAGCATAAGTATCAATTTCAAATGACTCGAGATTCAATCTATAGGAGAAATGGAATCAATTCATTGTTTAGCAATATATTTCAAAACAGCTTAATTGGAATTTCGAATGTCAAACTTCAAGAAATTACTGAAGTGTTTTATGAATGCATTTCAATGTGTACATAAAACGAAATGTTTTATGATGTTTTATGTACACATTTCAATGTTTTATGCCATTGAAATGTTTTATGTACACATTATTTACCATATTGATAAATTCAGTAATCCACTGAATTGAGAATTGCAGATCTGGAACGATTGTGTTTATTAGCTTAATTTGTATTTTCAGGATACTACACCCTCAAAATACTAATTAAACTGTTAAAGGAGTATTTTTTCACAGCGGGAATAATCTTTTCCAACACAGCTTAACTGTCTCTTGGGAAAACGAGTACAATAGAGACCAAGGAAAGTAAAACGGCTTATGTGTGTTGGAAAAGATTATTCCCGCTGTGAAAAAAAAAAACCTTTAAACACGGAGGAAAAAGTAATATTGAATCTTGGAAACAAATTAAAATCGTAAAGCGCGTAAAAGATTCAATATAAAATCATGAATCTTGGAAAAGTTTTGTTGAATTATGAAACTACACATGTAATGTTAATATTCCAAGTTATAATCCCACTAAAAACCATTATTGATACGAACACTGCTGAGTCTCCCAGTATCAATTCATAACAAAATGTAATGTTTTCAGGAAAAACAAAACATATTAATGTTCCTCTTTCTTGTTTCTTTCAGCAATCTCAGAGGTAGATGCATCTGCAATGAATCAACTACCATTGCCATTGGCTCTGGTTTCTCCATCTCATTCATCAGATTTAAGCAGATTATCACCAATCCATGATTTAGGATATCATACACTAGGAACTACATCATGGATAGACGCAGGGGATACGCTTCTAGCATACAAGAGATCACCAAGCAGACCTTCCTTGATCGAAAGACTTCCAGATGATATTTTACTTCGAGTATTTTCATACCTCAGTTCGAGTCAACTTCCATTGTGTTCTCGTGTGTGTAGAAGATGGTATAATTTAGCATGGGAACCGTGTTTGTGGTCATCTATAAATTTAAGTGGTGAACATATACTTGCTGATAAAGCTCTTAAAAGTATTACTCGACTTCTTCCTGTTTGTTTGGCTGTGGAAAGAGTTTCTATTATTAGTTGTACGAGATTAACGAATCGTGGATTAAGTATTCTTGCTTCGAGGTGTCCTGAACTACGGAGAGTTGTTTTGAGAGGATGTGTTGAGATAAATAATACTGGAATTTGCGATCTTGTTGCCAAATCTGTTCATCTGGAACACTTGGATGTCACAGGTAAGATTCAGAGATATTTCTTTGTTTTATCAGTGGAATGGAACTTATATTTAGTTTTTTTCTTCTTTTTTTTTTTGCTTTCTTTCGTAGAATTTATTCAGTTATAAGAAGTCTTGTTCATAGGGTTAAAGTTTTAAAACTTACAAAATGGGGATTGAGAAACACTAGATATAATAAATTATACCATCATCAAGTCTCGGAGAACATAATATTCGAGCATTAATATATTCAAGCGCGGTATACAAGTTCAAAGATATCTCTATTTTGCTTAATTTCAAAAGTAAAATAATCCTATTTATCAGTATTGTCTTTATGAATTACAAGTAAAGATTCAAATACTGTATAGTATGACATAAAATTTGCATTTATTGATATTCTATTTAATCATTTTTAGTCACACGAAATACAAAAAACCTAATATTAGTTGGATCTCAGACTGAAACATTTTGAGAAATTGCTTTATGAGTTACATTTCATTAGGGTACCAGATCTTTACAGGCTTCACTTAAAGTATGTAATCATGACTTCATTATTATTCTGATTCAGCAGCTCTATTACTATTCTAGAATCTATATGGGTTTATTATTGTCATTTGAAAAAGAGTTCTAAATTTTTGCCGTCAATACACAACACATGTAAATTTGAGATAATCTATACCCATGGAGCTAGTCTATACTAGTTTAAGATAATCGTAAATGAAATAAAAGGAAAAATTGCTCGGGAAGAGAACGGAATAGTTTCTGTCAGAATTTGCGAATGCAGAATGCAACATCTGAGTTCTCGTGAACATTATTCTGACATAACAGTATTTTATACGATGTCTCTTTTATTACTGAAATAAAATTAACTTGCTAATAAAAATATGTGTATCCAGCCAATTTTTCCAATCCAAGCAATTCTCATGGCGAGGCTTATAAGAAATTAGTCCCAATAAATAACCGAGAGGTGTTAGGATATTTTGTAGAAAAAAAATTCTTCAAAATACATAAGAAATTTAAAAAATTGGATTATTTATCTAACGGTGACATTATTTAGTATAGAATATGTATTTGTTTTTCCTTTTAATTTTCAGAAATTTTTAGAGGAAAATACTGTAACTTTTCTTATCGCTACCATTATTCTATACGATATTAAAATTTATTTGTTAATGTTTGCAATAAAAAAAAATTAATACTCGTCTAAGAGAATATTATAGCCAACAAAGACCTGATAGTCTTGAAACCCTCTGAAAGAAATTATAGCGTTAGTTTTTCATATATATATTACAGTTCTATTGGTACATTTCTCATTTAATTGTAAAAAAAATTGTGAAAAACATTACCCCACGAATCAGACGAACTGAAAATTGATTTTGCTATAATATCATAATAATTGAATGTTGAAAGTCAGTATGATAAGAATACGGGGATAGTATCGTGGAATAAAGAAATCAATATTGGGATGAGACTGTTTGCTGTATTTTACTCGAGTTCTCACCGAATGAGTGAAATCTGTAACTCAATGGTGGAGAGACTACAAGTGAAATCTTCACTCGTATATGGTCGTGGCGTGACACATGGTTGTTATATTACTTATCGCAATTATTTAAAATATATCAATGAAGAAGAAATTAATTTTAAAATTGTCATATTTTTTTGTTTTATTTTAATCAATTTCATAAGAAACAAGAAAATAATAAAATAATATTAAACCGAAAAAAATTCAACCAAGTCTCAAGTAGGACGTCAATCTTTATAACAGACTAGAAACTTCGAACAATCGGACTGAAGAAAGCAAGAAACCACTAATAACCGAGAATATTTTGGAGAATTTTAATGGAACTAACTATTTTCTATTTGTCAAAATGTAAAATGTGAAACTTAAAAAAAAAACTAAAAAAAGAAAACAGTGACAATGAAAAAAAAAACGTTTTTACACATCTTATTACCCTGTCTATCTGTTGGCGCTTTTGTCATTGTTTTTATTTCTCGTATATAAAATTTTGTGTTGGAAAGGGGAAATTTTAGTTCTTTTTTTTCTATTAAATCGTTAGTTTGAAATTATATAATAAGCTGACGAATATATATAAAGAAATGATTTATGCTTTTCTTTTAAACAGCAGTATTTTTTTTATTTTTTATTTATTAAAATTTGAAATATTTATCCCCATTATTTATTATATATTTCATAACTTTTTAAGATTTTTTAGCGTTCTTAATGTTTTGTGGAAGAAAGAAAAGAAACAAAAGTTACAAGGAGACTTTTTTTTTTATTTTAACCCGAGAATCAATTTTTCTATTCTGAAAAAATTCACGTCCTGTATATGAATTGATAAAAACTGGAAATATGTAATATGTTTTCATAATAATGTTTTGGTAATAAAATATGGTCTTAAACTTCCAAAAATAGGTATAATTTCTCAAATTTTCAACTAACAA
>JAQIWE010000337.1:0-23597 GCA_034698565.1 Campodea plusiochaeta | reverse complement strand
GGGGGCTCGGTTTCCTATATATAAATGCTATAATTACTGGTATATCACCTGCTCCCACTCATTTCTTTTATATATCAATGCTGCAAGGGAAGTAAAAATTGTCTACACAGAGGATCGAGGAACCAGCATACTGAATTAGGACATAGCTTGAAGCACTCCCTAGTTCCTACTACACTATTCAGTAGGTTTGACTGCTTACATACTGTTATTATGTCTTTCCCATTCCCATTGACATTTTTCGTCATTGTCATTGGCATATTGGTTCATAACAGTATGCGTACGACCCGTTTAAAATTTCATTTTTGAACTTTCGTATCGAAAATTTTTCGATATCATAGCTCTAGGTACTGTACTGTGTGCTACAATAAAACAAATACTATTAGTCTTTTCAATGTAATCTCCTTAAAACAAAATTATAGTACTACATGAAAAACAAAACAAAACAGAAAAATTAATATGGAAAATAATTTATCCAACAAATATAAAAAGTAATTTATTTATAGAAATGCAGGTATGCGTTACATTTATTAACATGTTTGCTGTCCAAAAAATTTAAGCATTTTAATTTTATAAAAAATTTCAAGGTAATTATTATGAATAACCGATTCGGAGTGATGGATTTCAGTAGGATATATACACCAATATGTTATTTCAAACATGTATTAATGAAAATGAAATAAAAAATTCGTGAATTTACAATGAAATTACACAATAAAACACGTTTGTTACTATCATTACGTGTGTTAATGCGGATAATACAAAGTTAGGTATATAAATATAATAGGCTACTAAATTATTTTTTTTTTTTAATCATTCATTATAATGACACATTGTACACTGTTTCCAAATGATTAATCATGTAATATGATTGTTAAATTTGTTATCAGTTTTGCTGATATAAAATATAATTAAACAAAATCCTGGTTAAGAGATTTATTGTATTATATTTTCACTTTAGACTTTAGGTTACTTCTTTACATCATAATGTTATTTAACTTAATATAACGTTTTCATCGTAATTTAATATCACTAGATCACCACTGACTAGCCACGACTATAGAGGGTGTAATATTTGGATGGAAATCAAAGTCACACAAAGAATTAGTCTATAATGGTGAAGCGAATAATATTATTACAAAAAACAGTAATATTATAATACTGTGAAAGAATGATAAACCCTACAATATAAAAAATATGTTATTTGTCACAAGAGACAAGACTAACAATTTTCAATGAAAAATAAAATATGTAAATTTACAATAAGATATAATGTGAAGTCTCTCTTTGTCTCTTATACTTTCAACTTGCTATATATTATAAACGATTATATCAAATTACAATATGGTAGCAATATACCAAAACAGAAGTTTAGAAGCTCCTATCTGAGTATACAGGAATGTGATAGAATAAACTTGTAAAGTTGTAAAAAATTAACCTTCCTTTACAAATCACAAAGAATTTAATGAACATCATTTCCTCCATGATTCGTGCATTTAGCTCATCTCGTCGCGTCAATCCAATAGTGTCGTAACTCCACTTTTGTTACTTTCGAGATATTCACGTTTTAAAGTTTGTTATACAATGGTGTTATATGGAGTAACGACAAAATAAACTGTGATTTCTCGAAAACTGTTGGTGGTACGACAATGGGGATGGGAGGGTTGGATGCGTATGAGGATGAATTTTAAGAATATGCAATAATATCCAAAAATTGAGATTTTGGAGTTACAACACCATAGCATTGAGGCGACTCTGTGCTGTTCTTTTCCTATGTTATATAGCTGGGAGAAATATTATAATGTAAAATAATAAACTCTTTCTTTGTTAATGACAATTCGTGAGCAACTGTAATTATTATATTCTGATTGTAATATGCCTATCTTTCAATTGTAACATGCTTTACATTTTCAGATGCGACTTGCAGCGAAGCGCAGAAAGCATCTACTATCCTCGGTATGTCCGTTCGTCTGTCTGTCTGTCTGCCCGTCACGAGTAACATCTCCTAAACGGCTAGAGATAGGTATAGGGATGTATATAAAAAAAAATTCTCAAAAAAATAATTCAAACTCATATTTTTATTCTCTAGTCGATCGATCGAACTTTGGCGAATATCAAGTCGATAAATCTGATAGAGGCACGAGATAGGTATAGGGAACTACATAATTATTCGATGGGTGAGTTTATCCTGATTCCAAAAATGATTTAATTTTTAAAATTCGACGAATATTAAATAGGTCAATATTTCACGAATGTCGAGTCGATATAACAAATAACGGCCATATCTGTAGGTATAGGAAAGTATATAGTAAAAGTTCCCAGTAATATACTATCATGCCACATATTAATAATATTTTCGAGTCGATCAATCGAACTTTGACGAATATCGAATCGATAACATTCCGATAGCTGTTTGAGAGGAGTATATCAAACTATAAAACTATAAAAAAAGACAATTTATTCTGAATCTAAGGTGTCAATTTTATGTTTCATTTTAAAAAAATGCATTCATAAATGTGCTGGTTTATATGTATGATCGCATTTTTATTAACGCTAACAGCATTTAATTCTATTTGCTATTCATTGCAAAGGTAATGACAAAGTTAAAAAAAAAATTCAGCAGAAGGTAGCGTTTTCACATACACCTGTACCGTTTCACTTTCTTTGTTCTTTATACTTTATTGTACTAGAAATCTCAAGGGAGCGCTAAGTTGTTTTGAAAAAACGGGGCCCCACGCTGAAAAAAATGGGTCTTTAAGGGGAACCATGCGAAAGCCTGCAAATTTACTGAACAACAAATGAATCTATTGTTCTGGAATATTTTGTTTGAATGTATTTTAAAATTATGTAATTTAAAAAGCAATACAACCAGTTACTCATTATAAAATCGAAATCTCTCCCATTTATACCCTGGAAGGATGTTTCATCCTGCTGATATCTCCGTAAAGTAATATGTTTAACCTAACATTATGAAATAAAAATTACTGCTTATTGATGTTCCAATAAACATACTACTTTTCAATTATATGTCTCCAGAGTTTGTTTGAAGACGGGCTTTCGCTCTGGTATTACCGTACATAATTACGAAGTTTCAAATGAACAACCAAGCCTTCATTTTTCTATAGATTGATTTGGTGTAAAACAAAATTATTTTAGAAAATGAAACCGATATGAAGAATTAAAAAGCTGAAATTATTTTTATAGCCTGTTCAAAGTCTATAACATATTTCGCTATATGAAAATATGTGGTTTAGATAAAAACCTGAAGACAGTAAGGAAATGAATTTTGATCATTATTAAGGTGTCATATATAATAAGTAAGTTTTTTTTACTTCCAATGACTTACCAAGTGTGAGTGAATGATTTATACATCCTCCGAAAAAATATGCAGCGAGAAATATAATTCCCCATGAACTATCTTTTATGACAAAACACATGATGATCTGAGTCACAACACATGCTGAAACCTCCCATTTAAACCGTGGATCTGGGCCAAACAGTTTTTTGATTTCTGGATATTTTTCTGAAATGAAATGAATATATAAAATATTGTTGAGAACATGATTTCATTATTTCGTACCTGTATACAATTTACCTTTGTCAAAGCACGTACATCTAATAATAAACAACCATTTTTTCATAATAATTATCTATTTTTATGTTTTTATACAGTTATTTGATCAATAATGTTAGAAAATTTCAAACTTGGTTCATTGAAAGTTACTTTTGAATAAAACTTTACATATTTTACAGGGACAGTAATGAAACTGAAACAGTTGGTTTCTTCATGAAACTGATGTATAAGACAATGTCGATTTTAGCATTACGAGATGCAATTGAAAGACAAAAACTAGTACAAATTGCATTGAAAGCAGTAATAATTGGGCGTAACTGATTGAAAATTAGCTATATAATTATTGTTATACTTACTGAGAATCTTTTCTCTTCTTTCTGTATGAGGGTGTCGATGTTCAACCCATTCAAAATCAGTTCTTGACACATGTTGACCCATCTTCACTCTGAAGAGACAAATTATGATTAATTAATATATAATTTCATGTTATGGAAAAAATTACTAATAACATTATGAATGTCACGTACGTACCTCTGAATTTCCACTTTATCACTGAACAAGCAATAATTTTTACGTATTGAATAGATAAGATAAGATTTCTTCGGAAGTTATGTATCAGTTTGCCTTTGGATATGTACGTTCATAATGTGAAATAGTAATAATAAAAGAGCTGCAAGTCTCTGAGTCATCCTCTAAAAGGTGTATCTGATTTTGTAGACACCTTTATAATATGATTTTTTTTTATCATTTCCTATATCATCTTTATACACATGCGCTCGAATAAACTTGATGAGTTTGAAAAGGTGTAAACAGAAAAATATATCCTAATGGTGTTACTTTAAATCGATTGCAAACTCAGCATAAATGAGAAAAAAAGACTATTAGTATTATGTACCTTTCCAGCATGTATAGAATTTATATAGTAAATAATTTATGAAGACTACCATTATTGGATTTTACATTATCAGTCTATAACACCTGTGAAGTTATTATAGCGCGACAACAAAAACACAAAGTTTTAATATTATAGTAGACGTTTGCACATTGTTCAATTATATTACATCGTTTTGCAGCAGCGAGTTTAACGGTGGTGCTGGTTGTGCACGGCACGACGTGCTCCCCCCCCCCCCCTATACGAGGCGCCTCTCAAAAAATAAAAGAAAGAGAGATAGAAAAATGAGGCTGTGTTAAAAACTTTGAAAAGGAAAGCATATAATTATGAGTAAACAATCTCATTTTGGAAAATATCTGCAAAATTGGCATAAAAATGGATTGTTTTCACTTTCATTTTTCAAAATTTTCTTTGTCGCGCCAACCATGGTGGCGCGCCTCTGAAGGATTTCAACATCGTGTTCGCATATCCCCCTCTTTTTTTTTTTTCGAAAATCGAAATTCAGGCTGCGCGTCTGTCGCTAAAGGAGGTCCTTGGTTTCTCTGCACAACGAGACCCCAGACGTTATAAGCGCCACTGCTGTTTTATCATTAACTCACAGGAAATGATTGTTTGTCTCTGGATTAAATAGATTTGCTCACGAAAATATAACCGTCAGGTCATTACAGTCACCAAAATTAACATAAATATTTTTCCATTATTATTTTTCTCAAGCTAAATGGTATCTGGTGTAAATTTGAAATAAAAGTGTTGCTCTGAATAATACTGATATCACAACGCAATACCTGGTTTTCTCATATCAGCTCTACAATTGAACCAAAAAAAGTATGGGTAACCCATATATTCAGTCATAAATCTTTTGTTTTCAGGAATGTGAGATTATAGAACAAAATTGCATGCGATAATGATCCAAACAGCAACAGTACGAGGACTTATCAACAAGTTATCGGGATGATCCTTGTATTCTAAAACAGGAGCTAATAAAAATAAACTATTGATGGACAACCTGATAAAATTTCTAGTTGCTACTCTGTATTATTGCCGTCTGGTATTGTTTAGCGCAGGAGGAGTAAACTGTTTTGTCATAAAATCCTACTATTCGAGCATCGTTTTCAAACGAAATTCTGGATATCACTTAGTAAATCTGTGAAAGAAAATATTAAGATGCTACAGAAAGCCTATAAAGATATAGTATTAATCAAACAGAATGTGTTTGAGTCGCATAATCACTTTAAAACGACGGAGACTCCTTAGTATTTTTTCTTTACTTTTTTCTTTCCACAAAACGTGATATTTATATAACGACTGGTGTTATGATATAAGTAAATCAAACCTTGGTCACCATTCGATGAAATTTAATGAGTAAAATCTAAGCACATTTGTTGCAATAATTCGGAATAGAGGAAAATCGAGGAAAATAATTAATTGCTGGTGAAGTTCAATTTATGGTTTTATAATATTTACATGCCTCTTGATTCAAAAACAATAACTACGATCTCGGAATAATTGTAAAATAAAACTTATCTTGACTTATCTTATAACTTATCTTGAATATCTTTACGTGCATGTTCATTATTTTTATGAGTTTTCAGGAGAAAATTGACTACTATCTGTAAGCAACTCTTCAAAATTATAGGAATTTGTGGTGAGTGACTTTATCTGAATTCTGATAGAGAGATTTGCACCAAAGGAAAGCCATTTTGTTACAGAATATAGCAATAAAGGAGCTTTAACACGTAAAAAACTACCAGGAGAAAAGGGGACAATAAACACACTTGGGAGAGCTGCACATTTTTGGTTTAATTCATTTAATTTAAAGATTTCAATCCTTAGATTAAATGAAAAGTTGCGCAAGAGTATATTTTTGAAGAAAAACATGCAGAAGTGCTGGTATAAGCAATGCAAATTTTGTTATAATAATTCTGGGTGCTTTTTGACAGGTCCTCGTATAATTATTCATCTCATTACTTTATTAGGCAATTAAATTCTTTATAATACAATAGTTAGTATGGTGCAAAACTTCCTAACGATTACAGCATAGTAATAGTAAGCCAAGTTAAGCAATTGCTGGTAAATAAATTAAATTTTCCTAATCGTCGGTTTGGTAACAATTTATGACGAAAGTTATAATCGAAATATTTTTATTGGTAATGTAATTCTGTAATTTACAGTTTCATACAGCTTTAAGAATTCTTCTGAATTCTTAAACACTAGTAATTCATAACAAAAAAACACCAGTTGTTTATTTTTTGTTATGGTATCTCAATATATTTTCAGTCACAGGCCAAAAATCGAAAAAAAAAAAAAAAAAATCTTCTTGAATCTCAACAGTTCTATATAACACTATTATATCAATATTAAAAAATAAGGAGATATACAAACTATTTCACCTACCTTACCTTATCTAACAAGTAACAACTTACAAACATTTGACATTTCGATCACTTCATTTTTGTAAGAAAATCCTTCTACTTCAAATAAAAATGTGAAAAGAAAGACAAGTACATATATTCTTGAAAGACAGAATAGAAAAGATAGGTGGGATCTTTTTACGCTGTATTTGCATTGGTATTAAAAGTAAATACTTAAACATCCGTAGAAACAAACTACATAATTTCTGAGAACATCCAAGCAGTCTATATTTTCGTACAAATGGAAAAGTTCTAGACAAAACATTTTCTTTTATGCATGGATTATTAATTCAGTATTTGAGCAGCATGAAAAGAGAAATGCTATTTTATTAATCTTACAAAATACTATAATAACAGGGAACCTACATATACGATGTATTGTTATAGGTAGCACTCATTTTATTTTTGAGGCGGAGCGTCAGCGAAGGCTCGCTTTAGAGACAACTAATATGCAAACGATATACGGATTTCATTGCTACAAGGAAAGTCAGATTGTCACAAAAAAATCAGAAAGAAAGAAAATACACTTCTTCGTATTGTTATGGGGTCCAATTTTATATTTTTCTATTTGTTTTCGAATTATCGCCATTTTCATTTTTTCCCATTTTAATTTCCCATAAGGATTTTCAGTTCAATTAGAAATGCGAATTACAAAAAAAAACTGGGAATCATAATTGATTTAAACTTTCACAAAGTACTCTATGATATCACATATTTCATTTAAGAAAATAAAAATTGGTGGTCATCGAGCTCATTTATCACAAAACCCATACTAATTCCCTATGCTGACCGAGACGAAAAAATGTAAATGAGAATTCCAAAATAATTCGAAATCATAATTGATTTAAACTTCCGCAAAGTTGTCTGTAATATCTGATATTCTAATTCCTAGAATAAATATTGGGGGTTATCGAGCTCATTGGCCTGTTTTCGAAGGAAATAGACATAGAGGAAGATCGTTGTCTGCCAGTCTGTCTCCCCCTTTTATCTTGGGGACCAATTCTCGTATTGCTACCAAATTTTCAGGTTATGCATAGTATGCCCCACAAAAAAAAAAAAAAAAAAAAAAAAAAAAAATTCCGGCAATCAGTCAGAATGACCCTAACTTTCCAGTTTCGGTTACACATTTTCGGATACGTTCTCTAGCCTACCCCGAATTGCACTAAATTTTCATGTTGTGTAAGATATCAATATACCACAAAATTCGTGTAATAAGAATGACCCTAACTTTCCGGTTTCGGGTACTTTTTCTAACTTACTTCGAATTACACCAAATTTTCAGGTTTTTTAAGGTATCACAAAATTTGTGTAATAATGACCCTAAGTTTCAGATTTCGTGTACCCACCATTTTCGGGTACTTTTCTAACTTACTCTGAATTGCACTAAATTTTTGATTTCTGGAGGGTATCACCACAACATAAAATTCCCACAATTATAATGACCCTTAGTTTTGGGTACGAGTATAGTGTACGATTTGTCTTATGTACCTCTATAGCTTAGTGATAATAGCAGTGCACGCGTAATGCAAAGGTCGTGGGTTCGATTCCCACTCGAGGTAAATTTTTTCTTGTGCTTCTTTTATTATTCCAATGTAAAGTAAAATCGGTTTAATTCATTTATATCAATAATTACATATTATTGTTTCAGTAAGCATTCGTGATATACTTCTGGTACATACAGTAGCATATACAGCATATACTGAATCATATTCTCATTTCAATGTACGGCTACATCAAGTAGATCTGTATTCTGTTGAGATACTTGAGAAGTCATTTGTCACGTTCACGTGAATAAACGAGCAACTCGAAAATAGTACTTAGTAACACCTTTACTTATTCGTTTGTTGTGGTACAAATTTTCCACCAATGTATATATCTGTAATATATGGAATATGCGCGTTTTATTTCTTTATGAAAAAGAGGGAAAATTTATGGATAAATGTACATTTTATATAAAATTTCAGTGGGTCTACTTTATATATAATATCCAGAGTTACATTTCTATTACAGTTAATTTTTAGCAGAAAATAATATTTTTTTTGTCGTATCCTATAATTGTATCTTATTGTGTCATCTATTGAGAGAAAATAATACTAGGTGGAAAAAGATGATTCTAGTGAGCATATCTGATCAGATCGAACTTATTCCAAAAATATGTTCCTTTATAAGTCCTCTTTTCCAAATTCCTATGATAATCTAATTTTTTGTTCTCTCCTTTTTTTTTTACTCTGTTCATTATTTTTGCATCATTCCAATTTAAAAGGTGGTAGTATTTCCAATAATGGGAAGCAACAGCTGATTTTTCATATTGTCTCTTCTCAATTTTTATGTTCTTTTATTCTTGGTTTTATATGACGTTTGGTCTGACAAAGATATACTTTTGCTGATGAAGGCTTATTTTACAGTTAATTTCATAAATACATCATAAGAGCTGATTAAGAACACGTTCTTTAGAAAGTCTTATTACTGAATGTATAAGTTTTATTTAAAACGAAAGTTTTTCTTTGATGACTGTAAAAATGAGAGGAAAGAAGTTTATGTTAATGAAATATTTTCTAATTCATGGAATTGAGTTAAGTTATTGAATTATTAAGTGAAGTTTACATCGTTAAAAAAATCGTTTGCTGATGTGAAATAAATATAAACCCTTCTGATTACTGAAATTTCCAAATTGTATGGAGGAATGGTTTGAAGCGTTAGTTATTAACTTATTAGCAGCACTTTTTACCAGCATGCAGTCATACAACACACTATAAGTCATGGACATTACCTGTGTTAATACAGAAAAATAATAAACCGCATTAAAGTCACAGACTATAGACCTATACAGTTCAGCCTAATTATATGATTCGTTTTCATAGAGTAATAAGAATTTGGCAATATACAAACCAGTGATTTTTTTTAAAGAATTTTGATACATTTATACGTCTACCTACTTAATTTACATTAACAATATTAATGGAATAAAACACCTTAATTTGAACAGCAATAAAAATTATTTAATTTCATCCATTCCTTTGACTACTACAATCATTTCTTTCTACATCATGGCAGAATTTACAACTATTACTCAACGAAATTTTTCACTTCTTCAACAGCTTCTCTGCATTTCACGGACGTTCCAATAAAAATACGTCGTATAAAATATTATCCCCCTTTATTTTTGATAAACTGGGCTACATTTTAACAGCAAAAAGCAGCACTGCACAAATACAAAAGAATTAAAAGCAGAAAGGTACTGATAGAAATCCACGTTCCACAACCATTGTTTGTATGATGATTATGATCGCCTGGAATAGGTGGACCAATATTTCCAATCTGTGCAACAATTCTACATGGAGAACCTGTTCCTTCGGTTATATTTAACGGGAAAGCCATAAGAGTAAATCCACGAAGAGGGAGCTTCTCAACATTTGCAACGTTTTCTAAAAGGAAAACATTAGCTGCTCCAAATACACGATGAGCTTCGAAGATTTGACTCACTCCTGCATCAACAGATGCTGTATCAACTCCTATACCGTATGGGTGTCTGTGTTTCACTAACCATTTTGCAGCATCTTCAGAGAGACCTAAATGAAATAAAAAATGTTATGCCAGGAATCAATAATAATATTTAACAAAAATACTAAAAGTATCGACTTCGTCGTCGTAACACGGGACTTTATTCAATATTATCAAGCAGCGATATTGTTAAACTATAAATGTTACACTCTTACATAAATTAATACTTCCGTTAATCGGAATTTTGTACTTAGTGTTTCGTGCAGGTAAAATCGGTTATATCTTTTAAAGAAATTTTAAATTTACAAACAATCATACTTTTATTGTCGGTGTAGAATACAGCAAAACCTTCAAAGATGACGAATGCCTGCTAAATACAGTTAAGAGGCAAATTTTAATCCCGCGATTTTCAGTTAAGCATTTAATTTGTATATCTCCTTCCTAAAATCAAAGTGATTAAACACAAAATAGAAGTTTAATTATTACAATCTTACCCGGAAAGTGTTTTGCGTCCTTATCATCAGTACCAAAATATTCTTTCTCAGATATAAAGTATTTCTTTCCCCATCCAAATCTTAATATTATTATTCCATTCCGTGGAATTTGGCCATTTTTCTTTTCCCAATCCTCAAGATCATCAACTGTCAATAAGTAATCAGAACTTCCTGCAGCTTGTTCAGAAGCATCTACCACAATACCTAAATACAATACAAAGAAAATACTATTAGCACTATGACAACAATGACATTGAATACGTTTCAATTCGTAAATTGAAGCGACAATAAATGTCTATTTTTCTTAAGAACCTTCAAAACGTGAGAATTGTAATAAGGTACATGAAAATCACAAATAAAGTTGATCTATAATTTACGAATAAAAAATTAAACTATCATAAAGTAGTTCGTCATTTAAACTAATATTTTATCGAGCTGAAAAAGCAAAAGTACATAAAACAAGATGAACTAAAGTGTTGAAGATGCAACTGAGTAGGTTTTCTTAGATAAACCAACAGTCTGTTTTTTACCTGTTCATTTATCACGTGATATAAACATATCTCACTTTGATGATACCACTTCAAAGATTCAGTGCACTGTACATAATATTGTACTAGCAAATATATACTACTTACATACTATATAGCTCAAGTGTATAGTTATTATAGAGGGTCAGAAGTACTACGTAGTACGTAGCATAGTATTATCAGTCCAACATATAAGAACAATGTGGAACCTATACAATAGTCTGTCCATATAGGTGGTACTAGAGTATCAGTTCCACATTATATCCTTATGTGGGACTGATAATATATAATACCCATTCATTAACCCCGTTATAAGTTAGAGTTGTGTTGTCATTACACATAGTTTTCTTCACATCTCTGCCTCTAGTCGGTTAAAAATGTTAAGTAAATTTCAGAAATTTCATTAACTAAATAGTTGAACATCATTTTACTTCTGTGAGACAGGAATTCATTAATGTTCAAGTTTTCCAGTATATCAACGAGCGATAAATCCATAAATGAAACAAAAATCTTTGTCAACATTTCAGCGAAGATCATTCACTTTTATCAAGAAGATGAAACAAAACAAAAAGCGGACAAAGATTTTTGTTGCATTTATGGATTTATCAATTCTATTACTGAAAAACTTGAGCTGTACATCATATCAGACTTCAATCCGGAAAAGAGTCACTGCGGCATCTCTTGTATAGTCTTTGAAATCGTAACTAATTATGTTAAATCGTCATTTCACACAGTTCAAATTTCTCAACAATTTTTTTAGCAATAATGACTACATAAGATCTTTCACAATAACATGTCTTACCAGGAGCAATTAATCTTTCGAAAGGAATATTTCCTATTTTCCAAGCATTTTCATTGAAATGATAAGGGGCGTCCATATGAGTACCACAGTGCTCTGCTACAGAAAATGCATTGGCAGCGTAAAATCTGTGAAATGAAATAATCATAATTGTGTAAACTTGTATTACCATACACAAATAAATTCCTTATAGGGTTTCTGACCCGCGAATAATAGTACTGGAAAAGCATGAAATAATAACTTACAATGCAGATTTTACTGCTGGTTATTTATTTATGCAATATTTTCGACTTTTAATAATGAACTCACTTAATTCCTCAATTTGAATTTTCAGTACAGAAAATTGAACTTATATTCATCTGATCTATATAATATCAGTTGTAAACCAAGAAGTATATCTTACATGATGACCCAATTAAAATGATTGTTATACTAAAGTCATTGAAATTATGTTCGGAATCAAATAAATGTTATTATCAAAATATCCCTTTTGGTGGTACCAGTAAGTGAGAAAGTGACCTCATGTTTTAGGGCGACTTCTCTCACAATTTTGCAATAATTTTGCGAATAATTCAACAAAATTAATACTTTCTGAGCTCATTGATCAGCTTTATATTGTTTGAGAAATAGTTTTCCTTTTCCTAATAACAGGAATAAAAAAATACATGCTTTAGATCGCGCCATAGATCTCAGCAAATAATTTTTTCAACTATAATTATAAATTACACACCAGAAAATCATATTTTAGTAGACGTAGGTTTTTGACAATTTTTTTTGCGATTTTCATAATTATTATGATTTTTTTTTTTTGCAACTCCATGAAATCAATTTCTCAAATTTCTATTAGTAGATGTAAATAATGTTATCTTGAACGATTCGAAAATGGCGTCAGATTTACATCTTACAGCTTTTGGGACACCGGTCTACTTCAGTTAAATTCCGATAATGCTTGTGCTTTGTACTGTTGTATGTTTAAGAGATAGTGGTAAACGAAAATGAGAATATAATGGTACTTCTTAATTAATATATTCATTATCCTAAAGGATGGAAACTGTAAGTTTCTTCTTTATAAATGCATAAATAATAGAAATAAGAATGGATATTATAGAGATTATATTATGGATGTCATAAGCAAGGAACCAAAAATTAAGTTTGTAATATTTATAATAATTAAAAAACTAGTTCATTCAACCACGTAGTACAACGATGGAAATGGCATCTTTTTCATTTCAAGTTATTTTTCAAAGAATTCTCCAGTTTATTATAGCAAATACCATTATACGGTACCTATTTCTGTTACTATTTCACTTCACTTTTTATGGTTATGTTTTGAAAGTTCAATGGTTACACCCTTTCATGATATTTTCACTATATTCCATTTTATCACTGATAGTGATGATGGAGTATTACGAAGACTGATTTTGTATAAAGTCACATGAAAAATTACAGCGGTAAAGGATTTTATATTTCTTCCCTCAAGCTCAAGGTAAACAACTTTGGTAAGCAAACCTATCTAAAACGAACATTATATGAACAGTAGCCACCTGCAGTCATTTACTATTACTGTATACCCCTTAAAAGGGGAAGGAAGTCGTTTGAAAAGTAGGGAAAAAAATCAGACTCGTTCAGACGACTTCTTTAAGTTATTGTTAGAAATTTTGAAATTTCACAAATACCGAACTCTAAAGAAATACTTTCTTTAAAAACTACCTCACACCAAATTTTAATTCATGTAATTATTGTTTTGTAATTACAGAAACGGAGGAAAATGTGCGCGGTTTTCGCAAAAGCAACTTAAAATTGTTTTCGGTAGTATTTAAAGAATTTATTTCTCTATAGAGTGAAGCGTTTGTGAAATTCCTAAATACCGTATACCTACCGATAACTTAGATAAGAGTCAAAAGAAGTCATCCGAACGCATTATTTTTCACATGAGTCCCTTATAGTCCCTTCTGATATTATACAGTAGTTATAACAAAATTTATATTTTGGTGCTTTATTATCAAAACACAGCACTATCAGCTCATCGGTTCTCAGTGATGATGCTAATTACCTTTTTCTGTCGGCTGTACCATAATTATTATTTTCTTCTATTAATTATAAAAAAAAATACACAAATTTTATTCGCGTGATCTCAATTGTCTCCTGAGTCATGTTTTATGCTGAAGGAGTTGTATAATAATATTACTACGTTTTATGTTTTATAATAATGGCATTATTTAAAATTAGAAAAAGATAAAAGTAAAGTGGAATGGAACATTTCTATGTGGTATTTTTTTCTTTTAGGAACATTATCAGTGATAGATATTTTCATCGCGTTTCAAGTGCTTTTTTGAGGATAAAACAAAAGAAAGAATCCTTTCTGAAATTCATTAATTTATTTCAACTAAATGTTTTAGAAGGCGTTATTTCAAAGTTTTTATTTTAATGGACTGGAAAATAATCGACCAAAATTCTTATCAAAACTGAACATACTCCTCAAGTATCTTTCTAAAACTTGATATTGAAACTTCCTTAATTGAAGTATTGATTTTTAAATATGAATATTTTGAAAATACTAAGAGAAAAATAAAACTCGAAAACTTTGTGAGAAATTTTTTTATGGTGAATGTTATTATTAGATTACTTTATAATTAAAATATTAGTTATGAAGTAATCTAATAATAACAAATTTCATCATAAAAACTATTCAGAAAGAGCAACAGCAAATAAAAATTAATGTTGCTCTGTATATTCGTAATTTTAACACCGAGGTTATAATTCACTGAAATTTTATGAATAACCTAGCTATAATTACAATAACTTAGTAGTATCGATATAATTTTTACCTTCCGTCTGCATTGGAAGTGAACTTATCCAATAACTCAAACTTTTTCCATCCAGTCCAAACAATTGTGTCCTTATTTAGGGGATAACTCAAATCTTCATACTTTATTACACCCTAAAAATATACAAATATCGACAAATATATAACATTAGGCTATTATAACTTGCACCGACATGAAAAGAACAGCGTTATTTGCCAAGAAGTATAAGTAATTATTATTCATGACATTTTTTTTTATATAAGATATAAATTATGTCGCTGTTTCATATTATTACTGAAATTGAAACTGAAATTAGGATATTTAAATTATATAGGCTAACATTTTTTAAACCGGTGGTAATTGAAATAATAAATAAAGAATAAACTAAAAAATTCTTACCTCTTGAGCAGATGACGAACAGGAATGAATTATTAATAAAAATTCTAAAATGAAAGTCGATAAAACAACTACGAAAGACACCATTTTAAATCGTCCCTCTGAAATAAAGCACTCCTTCTTTCTTTGGCAGCAGCTTGACTCAAATATCTGTACTGAACAAGAAGGTGCTGAGTGATGAACTTCTTCTGTGGCCTTGAAAGAGTTAGTTGCTTCTACCAACTCACTACTCATTTGCAATAATTAATTATACTCTCGACAATTTGAGTTAACACAACTAATTAATTTAAACACCTTATTCTTGCATTTCATACAATCGGTATACTAATTATTCGAGTGGATAGAAATGTTTTTAAATATTATTGAGAATGAATATTTCTTATCAAAAATGTACTACGAAACTATTTTAGTTATTTCTTAATTTTATCCCAATTTAATGACTTTATTGAATTTGGTGATTGCGTTATTATAAGTAATATAATTACAAGATCGGAATGTTCTTACAACCTTAAATTTTTAAAGGCTTATATCAGCAATCAGCAGGGTAATATGAAGTAATCTTGCGCCATTAAGCATATTTAAAATATTAATCATTTTCATAACGTATGTAATACGGTATGTGAGTAAATTAAATTTTTTTTTCTATAAATCGTATATTAACAATAACATTTAAGTAAAAGTAAAGTCAATATTATATTTCTAATAGAAGTATAATATTTATGTAAAAGGAAGTCTTTTGAGAAGAGTAAAAATAAGTAACATAAATTGAGAAAATATTTGTTAATGGAAAATAAAAAATTGGAGATTCTGTATGAAAAAATCTGTTCCTTTTTTAGGTGCGTTCGCAACTGTTGCGAAAATGCACCTATTACAATCGCCGTAGTGTCTGTTCGTCTGTCCGTATGTAACACAGCCATTCTAGCCCATTTCGCTGATATTTTTTTTACATAATCTGTAAACAAAGTAGTCGAGATAAACCTAAATTCAAGTCGATAACTTTAACTGAGGTGCTATAATTAATTATAGGCCGATTGATCTGAAATTTTATATGTATCATATTTTGTTGACAAAGTTGTCCAGATAAACCTAAATTTAAGTCGATGTTTTTAACGGAAGTGCTGTAGAGTTTTCAGTAATTATTATTATTAAAAAAGCAGGGAAAAAATCCTACCCGATTGGTCCGAAATTTTGTATGCATACTCTACAAATTTAAGAAGCCTAAGTTTCAATCGACTATTAATACAGAAAGTGTTATAATTAATTATTATTCAAGAATAAATAAAAAAACAGATGATTATTAAAATAAAAAATTAGCGTCAACGTAAACAAAAATTAGTAATAAAGACAACAATTAGTATTTTATTCCTTTTATAATAATTGTATGAGAGAAACGTATACGAACGCAACTAAATTATGTACTACGAAGAAGTCATAGAACCACTTGTTTCTTCTTCGCATAGTCCGTGTATAGTGTGTAGTGACAGTGACACTCTTACAGTGCCTTGGTGTCTTTTTGATCAGAAACTTTCTGAGATTCGTGTAGTAAAGATTTCATCGATTGTATTATTTTATCACCCTCTTTATCTCGTAATGTTACTTAACGATGGAGACTTCCATAACTTCATAAAGACAAATAATTTCAGTAAAGTTTTAGAAAGAATTAATAAAACAACCATTGATTTTTTTTATTATTATTTATTTAGAGTTCCAAGTTACATAAAGCCACAGGGCTTGTGGTAACAAAAGTGATACAGGTGATGTTGATCAATACTGCAATATACAAAAATAGAAAACAAGTACAAAAATATATAAACAATGTTAGAAAATTAATACATATATATAAATTAATACGATATATTTGACTGTATAAGCCTACTTCGGCTTATGATAAAAAACAGGTTTATAAAAGATTATGGTAGATATAAATCAGAAGGAATAGTCAATTATTAAATTAATTTTATAAAATGATTATCATTGGTAAAAATGTCAATATTGTCAAACACTGGAAAATCTCAACATCATTTTATAATTGAATTTCAATATTTAAAAAAATATAAGATTTGATAGTGTAAAAGAGTTATGAATAGATTACATTTTTTTCTTACTTGCATAATTATGCATGCAATTTCTGTATTTTTCAAAGAAAAATCTCAATCCTTAAATTTCCGTATCCTATACTGCTATAGTTTTCGGTAATAAAAAGAGAAAATAATTTGAATACTGATTGCGTATTGCAGTAGATAGTAACAGTATCACTGTACAGTGTACAATCTCGAAGCAAAAATTTTTAATCGTCGAGTGGGCGCCTTAATTTGTAATTGAAAGAGCAACAAATGAATATTTTTTTCTCCAATGGGGCGACAAAATAGTAATGTTGTCACAAATCCATTTATCATAAAGTAATAATAATGCTTATGGTGACGTTAAACAGTAATTATTAAAGTGATTACATTTCAATATTATGTTTTCTTTTACAAGAGTCAAGTTTCTTTTCCGTTACAAAGGGTAAACTTGTTCATGGGAAAGACATCTACATTAAATTTTTGGAAATATTTGTGTGGATGACGATAAATGCCGTGAACTTTAAACTGATTTGTCAAAATTTAACGTCTCACAGCATTAGGCAGCATCCTACAATACTGAAGAACAGTTTTACTGTTTTGTAAACAGATTTGTTTGGAATTCTTTTATTTTGAGGTGAAAGTAAGTAATGACAGTTTTACCATTGTTTACTAACATCTCTCAATCTTCGGAGTTTTCAGTAAACTTTACTCTCTCTCTCTGTTTTATTGTAGGTGTCACACTCTCAGTGTGACTTCTGCTACTGGTGATCATTTAACTACAGTTATACCTGACTGTCGACTATATTCTTTACATTGCAAAGGTCGTTTGGTAGTTGGCCATACCATATTGTACACTCTATTATCATCAAGTGCAGCTGTTAAAGCATGGGAGTTCCGAAGTTCTATCGATGGCTCAGTGAGCGGTATCCTTGTCTCAGCGAGGTGGTCAAGGAGCATCAGGTAAAAATTCAAAGCTTTTAGAATATCTTAATATTTAAAAGTTCTGTAAAACACAGTCATTATAAAGCAGTATTGTCACATTTGAAAATGCAGATTTGAATTCCGTCATTATTTTAATGTTTGAGTACCGTAATTGAGTCTGTAAATTGATGAGAATATGTATTTTTGTTAAACATAAAATTGGAACAGTTCCTGGCATGTAATTTCTTTGTCTCATTTGAGACAATCACACTTGCCATTTTCATTTTGGCCATTTAGTGGTGTTATTAGTCTTCTGCCATCCCATATGAGAAAAAATTCCCCATCCCCAGAAAGCATGTCACCAGAAATGATTGAGTATACAGCGAAAGCCCACGGTCCATTTAGCTGGATAATATGGAACAAGAGAAGCACGTATCTGTAAAATTGAAAAGGTCGATAGAGGCACTGCTCACGCTATACGACTGCATAGTCAAAAAGTTCATTAATTTATTGCTAGGGGTTCCACTTGTTTCACAATTCCGCATGGTCAACTAAATCTGCCATCTTGAATATGTAGTTGCAACATTGTGAACAATCAGTTCCATTCACGCATCAACGTTGGTTGTAAAGAATGATCTAGTCTCTGTGGCTACCTATTCTGCTGCCTCGGTTCGGAGTTTGATTTGAGTGCTTTTGGCCTCGGCTAGTGAATAGGTCTCTGATCAAAGTTATGATTCGGTTTCTATCCGTTTGTGAGAAAACGGAAAACTATAGACACCTCTCATGGCTTTATTAATAAACCTTTCATAAAACTAATTACACTAAACGATTCAGCATGCTGTTTACATAATTTTAGTTTATGTACGTTTCTTACTTGAAATAAATTATTTTGAAGAAAAACATCATAATTTATAGGGAATGCTGTACCGTAATCAGAATTTTTCTTCAAAAAACGTTTATTTCAAGTAAGGAAAGCAATGTTTTCGGCTATGAGACATCAATTAAAATTAAGTAAACAGCATGCTGAATCTTTGGTGTAATTAATTTTTTGATAGGTCGATTATTACAGTCACTAAAGGCTTTTAAAGTTATCTGTTTTTCTCACAAACGCATAGGAGCCAAAGCATTACTTTGAACAGAGACCTATTCGCTAGCGGAGGCCAAAAGCGCCCAAAACAAGTTCCGAACTGAGGCAGCAGAATAGGTCCCAACAGAGACTTGAGAATGATCCAGAAAAAAAAATAAACACGTGCACAGTGTCGCTACGCACAGTAGTGGGAGGGCTTTCGATCAATTTGTTGTCTAGTGTGTACGCCTTGTGTGCACATCATTTATATGGAGATCGTGGATTTTGTGCCGAGAATGATTTTATTGTCTTCAATTCATATTAATGGTGAGTGTTACGTTAAAAAAACGAACTTAAAGTGAGGTATGTCGTATGTGTAGTTCTGTATGCAACAAGGTATAATTTGTGTTTGTAGTAAAATTTTACTTCAAGTACTGAAAAAGAGTAGATTGTGACGCTTGAATCTACTCGGTACTTTTTGGGGGAGGGGGAATTTTTTCTTTTATGGGATGGTAGAAGACTAATCACACCACTAAATGGCTAGTCTAATGAAAATGGCAAGTGTCATTAGTCTCAAACGAGACAAGTAATTTCTAACTTTTTTAATCTTTCCCTACATAATTTAACTGCATTATTTAAGCACGCAGTTTGACTTAAAATCAAATGTCAGTCAGATATGGTATTCTGTTTAGACTACTAGCATTTTTCTTTTTTTTATATTCTGTTAAAGCATACTAATATTATTACGAAAATACTATTTTTTTAGACCAGTGACTGAACCAGAATTTAAGAACTTTTTTGACTTCTGTTTTTCTTTTTAAATATGGAAGAACATTATAAATATAAATTATAATAGGCATAGAGTGACTTGTTAATTTAGAATTTTCATATTTATTGGAAACATATTATATTCTCCATTGTCCAATTGTTTCAGACTCTGATTTGTAATCTAAATTGTATTTGTAATATTTCTTCTTAGTGATTAAACTATTGTAACAATTTTTTAGTCTTGATAAAAGCAAAGGTTCTTTGCAGAAATATTGACAGAAATTGCTGTTTTTATTCGGATTTATAATGTAAAACACACTATTAAAAACAGGTATTTGTAATGTTTCTTTTCCTTGTTTTGTTTCAGATTCCAACATTTGATAACCTCTACTTAGATATGAATGGAATAATTCATACATGTTCACATCCAAATGATGAAGATCCACATTTCAGAATTACAGAACAGAAAATATTTGAAGATATATTTCATTATATAGAGGTAATTAATGATTTCAAAATTAATCAAATTTTCTGCAAATTCTGTCTATCCTTACTCATTACTGGTTGAAGGCATTTCTAGTAATAATTTGACAGTTTTTTTATTTAAATTTATGTACACACATTGACTGTTTCATTAAGTAATGAGTACAGTTAAAATATTATAAATAGCAAAAAAATCTCTGTAAATATAATTATTACTGTAGCAGTAACACTTTGAAAGTTGTCCCAGGATTAGTAATGTTACAAATTAAATAAAATTTTGTAGAAAGATAAGTCAGATTACTGAATCGCTATTTTAATTGTTTTCAAAATTAAGTCTAAAAAATATGGTAATTGTTAGAGATATAGCCAATCCTATTACGCCAGACTCAAATGAAATAAACTCTTTTTTTTTACGAAAATAAATTGTATTCTGAAATTACAGTATTTCTAAGTGGTACCTAGGGCTTGCAATATCAGAGAATTTTTTCAATACCAGTATTTCGGTATTAAGAATACTGTAATACCGGGATCCCAGTTTTATATTTTTAGTGAATTAGAATACGTTTTTTAAAAGAAAATGTGGGAAAGCTCCAGAAAATAGGCAGTTTGTCAAGTTTAAAAAAAATTTAAAGTGTTGTTATGTTCATGTTTTTCCGATAGACCGTGGGCCAAAATGAGATCAAAAATATGAACGATTTCATTTTCAAAATCATAAGATTCCGTGATTTTTAAGAGCAAATTGAATAATAAATCACTAAAAAGAATGAAAGAATTGGCATATTTAATACCGAAATACCGGTATTTTGATGGTTCTAATACCGGTATTTCAGTATCGCTAATTTTGCCGAAATACCGGTATTTTGGGATACCAGTATCCCGGGATTGCAAGTCCTAATCGTACCTGATGAATACTTGTGTTATAATAAGTTTTTGTTTTATCCATTGTAGGTTCTATTTCGAATGATCCGACCACGCAAGGTATTCTTCATGGCTATTGATGGTGTTGCACCTCGGGCCAAGATGAACCAACAAAGAGGAAGACGGTAAGAATTGTTTTAATATTGTCTTTTTTACGAGATTTTGTATAACTTCTATTGCCATTTTAATGTAGTTTTATTTTATAAGGACAATAACATTGTAAAGGAGAAGCACACACTAAATTTATGTAAGTGAGAGCATTGCTATACAGTAACTTTTTAATGAAAATATTGTAATAAGAGCATTTACTGAAAAAACTGGAAATTTTTATCATTTGTAATAACTTGAAAAACGCTGCAGAAGAAAACCACAGAAATATAAAAAACGGCAGGCCCTAAAATACAAAAATTATTCGGAGAAAACAGTCGAGTCTAACTACTATAAGGACATCATTTACTAAAAATATCAATTTTATCTTCAGAATTCTTATCGCATAGAAACCACTCTGCTATGCAAATATTAGTAAGATGACGTCACAAGTACAAAGTTAGAAGAGCAATATCTCGGAAAGTAAGAGGCGTAGAAAAACGAAATTTTGACTCGTGGATTAAAATAATGTAAAGAATAATAATGGTATTAATATTCATATTAATATTCAGTTGGATAATTTCAGTATGTTTCAACGTTCCCTTCTTCTTTAAGCTCAGAGTGATAAGCTTTGTGAAAGAAGATTATAATAGACTATGCAAAGGATATTTTAAAATTCATAAATTGTGTTATTATTTATTTGTTGTCTCTATTTCACTGGTCTCTGAATATTGTAGGAGTAGGACTACAATACAAAGTACTTAGATGCTTTTTATTTTCTAAAGTTATAAAATGGCTAGAACAGAAAGACTCTGCAAGTTTCTGAAAGCTTTTAAGAACGTAGACAAGCATTGTTATCAGATTATGCCTATATAAGAGTTGTAAGAATATTGTTTATTTACACAATTGATTTCTTGTTCAAAAGTTCATTCACCTGTAGGCCTACTTATTCCTTATTATAAATAAAATTTAATTCTAATTATAAATACAGTAGTATCAGCACCATCTAGTAATACAGTTGTACACTAATCATGTTGTTTTAAAATGATACAATCGGTAATCACTTTTTACATGGTGATATCGCTAGTTGCATTCTGATTGGTTAAAAATATTTAAAAACAAAAATCAGTTTCTGAATACTGCATCCTTTCTTATAGTTTCCGATCAGCGAAGGAGGCCGAAAACTTAGAGAAGGAAGCGATCCGTAAAGGCGAAGTACTCCCGACAGAAAAACGTTTTGACTCCAACTGTATCACACCCGGTACCGACTTCATGTCCCGACTACACAAGCAACTACAATACTTTGTGTCAACTAAAGTCAGTGAAGATCCGCTATGGCAGTGTGTTAATGTTTATCTGTCTGGTCATCAAACACCAGGGGAGGGGGAGCATAAGATTATGGATTTTATTCGCTGGCAGAAAGCGCAGTCGGATTTTGATCCTAATACGAGACATTGTTTGTATGGGCTTGATGCTGATCTGATCATGTTGGGATTATGCACTCATCAGGTTAGTTTGTGATGGGAAAATTCTGAATTGGCTAATAAATATTTATAAGCATTTAAATATTACAAAATGCTTACGTATTGTTTAAGATGTTTTAATATTTTATTATTCGACTTTATTTTAATTGATTACTCATTTGCTATTTGCAAGTGTTATACAAAAAGTAAAGTAATATTACATTATACCAGGGTTAGAATTTCATTTTCCCAAGCACTAGCCATTGAGGCTAGTAAGTTCTGAAAGTTACTAGCCGAAAAATTTTACTAGCCAAGCACTTTAATACAATTTTGTTGAATGAAAACAAAACACTATTTTTTGGTCATTCAGTCTGTTTTCAAACTGTTTAGCTGCTTTTCCCATAGAATTGAGAGTTGATAGTCTTTTTAA
>JAQIWE010000336.1:0-23620 GCA_034698565.1 Campodea plusiochaeta | reverse complement strand
TTGTGCAGAATGTGAATTGAATCCTTCAGCACACTCACGACTATTTCTTGGACTAGTTTCTTTTGAAGGCCAAATCTCCTTATAAATTTCTCCATGAAAAAGTTAGTGATCGTTACTCTCGCGATAATGTACAATCCAATAACCTCTACGCTGTTTAAACAATAATTTTCAATAAAATATGAAGCAGTGGGATTGTAATGTTCTTGTTTCTCCTTACATACTCTCGCAATTTGTTCAAGGTCACCTTCAAATCTGTTGGTAGGATCTTGTATGAAACCTCACTTCTCGTTTTCTTAAATGCAATAATGTCAACACGTTTGTTGGAGTTCCATTCAGAAAGACATAATATTTCCTCATACACTTCAAAGTGATTGAAAATTATTTAACTTGAATTTTGAGTTAAAATCTTGGTTTAATCCAACTTAAAAGCATTTATTTTGCTTTATTCCCCCTCCCTGCCTCTATAGCTTATAAAAATTTTCCCGTTTCCTCTTCATAGGTTGTATAATAAAGGATACGTTGACTCTCTCTCTGTCGACGAAGCTGGCGATGTTCGTGCTGCTCTTACAAAAGAAGCAAGATCCGATGAATGGGTACGACAATTATAGATTTATTACGTCGGAGGCTAGGTGTCATTTTTCTTCTATTAAATAGTTCTGCTTGGGTTTAACCACTTAGTGAAACACAATATTTCTTCAGGACTTCATGATGTATAACTGAAATTTTTTCACTCATTTTTATGTACAGTTGATAAAACCTTTTCATTAATAAAGGCGAAACGTTCTGAAGAAATATTGTGTTTCAATAAGTAGTTAAACCCATCCAAGCAGAACTATTTAATAATTATAGATTTACTTTGTTACATAACAACAGAAAATATAATAATATTATTTAGGTAGCATTAAAAGGCATAGGGAATTGTTTCCATGTAGTACCAAAAATGGGTTTACTGGAAGCTTTTATAATTGAAATTTATAGTTCTTACATTATTTCTGAAGGGTTTTGTCTTGTGAATGCAGCAATTTTCAAAGTGCGTAAATTTAGGAGTAAAAAGGACATTGTCTCGATTGTTATATCTATTAAAGTTAACTTCATTACAGTCGAGGGACTTTTCATTAAAGACATAGATATAACTTTGACATATGCTCGTGCGGAGATTAAGTGACGTATTCATGTTTAAGATATTTCTTGGGTCTGGCCACATGTATTTTGTGAATCTTTTCAAACTTTTATTGTACAGTTGATAAAGCCTTATTATTAATAAAGGTGAAACGTCCTGAAGCTAATTAGTTTGTTTCCCATATAAGTGACCAGACCCAAGAAGTATCTTAAATACTTTCAACTATAATAGTTTATTATTGAACTGTTACATAACGTTAATTCACTTATTTCTTATCGTATATCTTAGTGATATAAATAAAACATTTTATACAGCCTATTTTAAAAATAAATAAACGAATCCAGTTTCATTTTAAGCCTTTTATACAATACAATATAATACCAATTGTAATTGATGATCTTGCAATGTCTATTAAATAAACAAAATATAATTATATTGACGTCATAGAAAAGACATGGTTGAGTATAGGGGTGACAACTTTCTCATTCATTATTAATTGAAAAGTTAATGTGATATATGAGACTTCACCGGTATCTCTCACAGAATCTTCATATAAAGTTTGGATGTGTTTATCTTAATTGCATTAAAATTTAATTAATAATGAACTCTGAACTTGCTGGAACTCTGTATGACGTTTGACGATTATGAGAACCAAAGAACAAAATACGAGATCTTTTACATTTCCTTAGATTTTTCTTTAATCATAAAATCAATTTTCCATCGAATTTATTGGATAACAAAAATTATAGCATGAAAGATGAAACCTTGTAAAGTCATCACTAACTTCTTAAAAAATAGAATAAATTACGTAATTATACATTTCTAATTTTCTAAGTGAAAAATTGAAGTTTCATGAAGGAATGACGTAAAAAATTAAACAAATATAATTAATGTAATATTCCATTCAAATTGAAGAAAAATTATTTAACATTTGATCAGTTATAGCAAGAAGTGATCAATTTCTGGTAATAGTATATACAGTCGTTATTATTAACACTTTCCGATTACTGATTTATAACGATCATGTTTATAGTATATTCGACTATCCGTATTAGAAATTTTATATATTATCACTGGGAATATATATTAGATGGAGTAAACTTAATTAAATTATACATAACCTTATTGTTGCAGGGCAAAAATAATATATTTGATTTAATTATCCTAGTGAGTTTTCATAAAAGTAATATTCTTAAAAATGCGAGTATTTTTGATAGTTTTCAATTTGAAGGCCGTAGCGGCTGTAATACGGCACTTACAAATATAAAACCATATATTTTCAGAAAGAGAACAACATTCTCGTTCGATTAATTTTTATTTCAAAATTTTATCTTCAATATTTTAGAAAATATTTCATTTTTAAAAGTGGTCCTGTTTTTTTGTGGGCCACCCTGTATATTATGAGGGTTCAAATTTAAATTTACTATTTTTGAACCCCTGTGAAGAACGTGAACCATATTTAATTTACGATACAACACATACATTGCCTCTCAAATAATAAAACCATTCATATTTAAAAACCTATATAAATACAGTTTAACATCTGACATGTCTACATTAAAAAAAAAAGAACAACGGTTCTACTAAATTCATAAAATCTGAAAGTCGTAAAATACGAAAATCTTAGCGAAATGAGCTTCATCGAACATTAAGTTTGTAAAAAATCCATAAAGTTTTTGTGAGTCGTAAATCGTTGAGACTTTCACATTTATTCTCTTTCAGTTTGACCGGGAAGTTTCCTCTCAAAGGCAAATGAGGAGCTTGATAGAATCCCGAAGAGACCACTAACACAAAATGTCCTTAACGTACGAAAGAGAGGTTTAAAGGTGATGGTACTACCTATCAAAGGTATAGAGAACGAAACAGAAAGGAAATAGGGTTCTTTCGTTCAAGGATTATATGGCAATGCATATATATACTATCAACAGAATGGGAAATTACTATGGATAAAACACACTTTTACAAGGAAATGGTTTTAACGAAATGCGATCTAAAATCTTACTGTAATATATTTCCATATATTTTCAGAGATTCAGTGGTTCTTCTTGAATGTTTAATCTAGAAATGTTAAACATGAAATATTTCCAGTTTTCTGTCTTTCGTAAATATTCGATTTAATCCAGTGTTCTCCAATTGGTATAAATTAATAAAGTGTGAGTTTATTTGTATCCAATTAAGATAATAATATGTTAGAAGGCACTGTAGTAAAATATATATATAAAAAATAGATTTAAAAAATATTCAAACTTATTGAAATTAAACTAAATTAAATAAACGTAGTTTTGTTCATTCAAAAACAACGCATCAATATTCAATGCATAATCAGATTTGTAAATACATCCTGAAATTAAAAGCCGAAGGTAAAACTCGCTATTAAAAATGTAATTTCCTTTTGGATTTTATAAATGTCAGCAAATCTTTTTGCATATGAGGTCGTCTTGCTCTTCTATAAAGGTAGAAGCTACACAAAATGAAATTTCATTCTCGCAAAAATGGCGGCTTCTTCTTTGAAAGCGGAAACACAGTTGAGAAAGAAAGTAGCTTCTACTGTTTCTGTATTCAAGTAAGTGTCACGTTGCCAGCATAAAACATTAATTCACTATACATGAAGAATCAATTCACAAATTCTGCTATTGTTTTCAGTAGTTAAAAGGAACATAGGTTTAGAAGAGATTTATGAATTTAATCTTCTATATCACTACTTTTAATGTACATTTCTAACTTTAATGACAGTGAAATGTTCACTATTGAAATTTGAAATAACTCTTTTATACACTGCAGAAGTTCTGTAACTTTTAGAACTCCAAAATTCTATTATTACAAAATAATAGAACCTGTAAATTAATATTTCTATGTTTTATTACTTGCAATAAATAATATTCAACAGGAACTCAGACTGTGATAAATGTTTATTTAAGTTTCCAAGATGCTAATGATTTTGCTGAAATATACAAATGCATAATTCCTATATTTGGTATTATACATATATCCAGTTCCCTTTATAATCTGGTTCTAGTGCCACGTCAAAGTCAATAATTTTCATGTCAGAATAGTCAGATTGTGCAATAAATCTGGTCATGTTCTGTTAGATTGTTTATATTGTGCAACATTTTGTTTTTGTAATACATATAACAGATCATTCCTTAATTTCAAATTAATAATAATAATAATAATATTAAGAAGGAGAAGAATTACATGTTAGCGCACGTATACACATTACCGAAGCAGCAGTATTTTCCGCTACTAATTAATCTATAGAAGTCTGGAAATTTCAAGAAAATAAAGTTATATAATACAGAATGAAATTTAAATATACCGATGCTATGAAATGAGGTTATGAAACTAACTCATTAATATATCCACTGTTTAATATAATACTCGAATAGTCTGAATTATACAACATCATATCATTTGTTGCGTAAAATTTGTGGTTTAGTTTTTAACTTCCAAATAATCCATTATACCACTGTTATGAAGCCAGCTGTATACGGGTATTATCAGTTTACCCGCACAAAATGAGCTTTTCATAATATTTTCACGAATAGTTGTTTTGTTATTCTAAGTAGGAATATTTCACAACCACTGTGTGATGTATAGAAACAATATTGTAATCTGCATTTATTATAATTCTATGAAATGGTATGTTTAATTTAGGGATAATTTTATAGCTATATATATATATGGAAATGAGGTGAATATGAAGTGTTAATAATAACATGGCATCAGAGATTTATATTATCTCCAGTAATGTCTGCTGTTACGTGTGAATAAAACAGAAATTAACGGAAATGCAAAAACATTAGGTATATTTATTCATAACGTTATAATATCAAAATCTGTGAATATAGTAGACATTAATTATTATATATTTATATATAATATACAATCAAAAATGAACTGAAATGATTAAAGTCATTATCTAAACATTCACTTCAGATGTTTGATGCTTATACATATACCAGCAAAAATAATCTGTATACATGCACTGAAGTTAAATGTATCAGATTAGAGCTACATGTAACTGCTATATGGAATTGTTTGAACCTAATCTGAAGATATCCAAGAACGCAATTGAATTATCCATCACCCTTGTGTATAATAACGAAGTGTGTCCTTTGTATGAAGCGACCTTCAACATCTACAGTAAACTATTATTCATCAGCAGGTATAGCGCGGGAAGTGCTGTCTTTTCCAGTTCAGTTGATTCTTCCACTGCTTCTAATTCAACGATTTCCATTACTCGATGTTAGAGTATAGTGGAAATCGTTGTTTCATCAGTGGTATTGTACAATATTGTCTGTCTGTCTGTCCGACTGCTGTTAGTAGTACTTGTGTGGAATCGGTTTCAACAACTCGTCGCATTCAACTTCACTTTCCTCTCTTCTCATACAAATAAATATGTTGAGAATTGTGTTAATATCTGTTGGTGACATCCAGTACAGAATATTTTCATACTTCTTTCCTTTCAAATTCAATTTGAATAGAAGTTGTATTACGTGAAAAGTGGATGAGTTAGAAAGTGCCTGTGATATTGGTAATGAATTCATTCAGACGATGATATAATATTTTATTTATATAACTTTTCTATACTTCTAAGACTATACACATTGCATATTGGTGTTTCAAAATACCATATTATAGTTACAGTTGCTGTAGTAGTTTTAGAATAGTTTTTCCTCCATTTTTGGTGACCCTCAATCTTTGTTAGTTCAGTCTTTGAATTTTGTACCTTTATAGTCATCTTGGTAGATCCTTCAACTTTATGAGCCCTTTTTGTTTCAATTCATTGTTTTCTGACGAACATTAACTAAATAGAAAAAACACTTTTCCTACGTTATATAAGAGTTTCCTACAAAGAACTAGGGTCAAATTTAGTTCCTTCGTTTAAAAATAAAGTAGTTGTAAATTAATTGGTTTGTTAAGAAGGTTTAGATAAGTGTACAAATGTCACACAATCTTCTGTTACTGCTTAGTACAAATTTCTGTTGATCCGATTAAAGATTTCTTCTCTACACGGTCAGCAAAATAATTAATTAATTAGAACTCATGCAGTGAAAGGAAAACCAGTAAAGATTTAGGTGACCACTTCACAACACAAAGACTTATTACAGGTACTTATTCAACAGCTGTTTAAATGCTGGTTTGTACATATTCAAATATATACGGTATTGAGTCACTAACGAATCTATAGTATGTTTTCACAGTATATTACACTTAATTAATAATGAACTTACCAGATATGAGCTCTTAGAATTTATAATACTTTTTTTCTGGCAAGGAAAAAGTAGTGGTAATAATAATAAGATAACTAAATGTAACTTTCTCATTTAAGTTAAGAACATAACGAAAGTGTTATCAACTAAACTACAGTGTAGTACTATGTCTTCATTTCAAGTAAATTTAAAATCTCTTAATAAATATTCACTATGAAATTCATCTAAGAGATCATATTACAGTTATAATATAAAACTAGACTTTTGAATTTTAAATATCCTCGATCAACGTTTTTATTACATCGTTTACACAGTTTGAATATTAAGTAATATCACTATGATATCACCGCCGCAACAAATTAAAAGATATATTAAATAGATAATTATGGCAATTCTTTATCTATAAATACTTAATACATATTTCTTATTCCATATTATATTCAGCAAATCAAATTACTTCACTCGTCTGTATTTCAGCAGCACACAGAAAACGTGTCAAAATTTAACTTTTTAAGTTACTATAGAATATTATTGGTAGCAGCACAAGTTTTGAGATAAAGATATTTCTCTTATTTTTCTATACTAATTTTGTCCACAATAAAACAGCAAAAATAGTGTTCTAATTATCATTCCAAAGGTATCACGGTGGAAACATTAATGCAAAGTATATAAATATGAGATCTTATCAAAGGCTAATATTTCAGCTTGTGATGTTACTAACATGAAAGCTGTACACTCCTACGTAATATTGATGTTTGAAATGAAATCCTCATATAAAACAAAATAACGTACTGAATATTAATCGTGAGCATCAATTACACGGATCGAAAGATATCAGAATTTTCATTTCTATACTTCTCTTTTTATATATTTATAATTTTATGATGATTTTTTGCATTACTGTATGTTTAAAGAATATGATAAATGTTACAATGCCATCCTGATACTGTTAAAAAGTTAACATTGAAAATGAACAATATTATTATTTCTTTATGAATGTCTTTATTCTGACACTATAATTATAATGCATTCCATGTGATATTCTGTTATATACATATACATTGTATAAGTTTTATGTCACCTGATATTATTTTTTTTTTCTCCAAGACAAAATTCCATAGTATTTAAATAGTTTCAATATTGATGTTAGTTTAAATTATTTTCCAACGATGACTTTCTGTCTCCCCTTCAATTAATATTTTAGTTGAAAATTACTCCAGTTTGCTGACTGGAAGTCTCCTGTCATACGTATCACCTCCCCCGTCTCCAGCGACCTCCGACCTCAGATGCACAAAAAAAAATTGAAATGAGTAATAACTAGTGGAAAATCACATTTTACTTCATCACTAATTTTCTTTTTTCAATTAATCAATATTGTATAATAATAATATAACAAATAGAATTAAATTCAAAACCTAACTCTATAATAATAATAAAAGTTTAAAATGCTGTTACAAATAATTCAATATTATAAAATTAAATATTATACCATTTGATCTTTACAAGATTGTTCGCCATTTTTGTACTCTGTTCATGTTTCCTTTTATATGCAAAGGATAATTATATTGGAGACTGAAAGTTTTTAACCACATATTGCAAGACTATTTTAAAAGTAAACAAATAACTTTCCGTCTTTCCTAGTCATCGTATATAGTAGTAGAGTTCGGATAGAGTTATATTTTCCAAGTGAATCGAAATTATATTTCTGTGAAAACTCAAATAGAATTGTTCAGACATTGAACTCTCTCGGAAAGAATAAACTAATAATATAATCTGCATACAGTTCTACCAATAAACTCACTATAATTTATTTCTTATACTTTTATGCAGGTACTTAAATATATGAAAAGTTTATAATTTCTGTAGAAGCTATATCAACTACTTAGGCATATATCCATGATGTGATTGATGTCATCGTTAAAAGGAAGTATATATGAGTTTGTCACATGATGTATAACGCTGTCTATAGCATAGCATAGAAGCATACCTTTGGCTTTGGATTTTAATCTCTAGTGATTGCTATACTTTAAAGAGAGGTAATATTCGTGCGAGTTTAAAGACGAGTATAGAACTTCATCATGATGGAGTCCTGGGATTCACTTATTGATGTTGGAAAGTACATGATTCAGGAGGACAGAAACTACTAATCAACTCAAAAAACTTTTACTTGGAAATATAATTATGCGAGGTAGTAGAGAACTAAAAAATGTAGTAGTTAGAAATAATATATGCCTATTGTAAATATCATTCCCACAGTTACGTACTTTTGTTATAAATAACATAACAAAAACTTGTTCTTGCTAAAAAATGAAAAAAATAATAATAATAGTTCCACTGTATTTTTACATTTACTTTTGAAACTTTTAATAAAATATAATGAAATTAAGAGTGTGTTGTTTACGCATAATACGCTTGTAAATTATTAATCATATATCTCGATCCTCTACATAACATTACCTAAATTTAACTTTGTGATATTGTTCTTTTTAGTGTAATGAATTTATTTTCTTACCATTAAAAATTGAAGAGATCTTGAGAATCAGCTCCTGAGTTATAATATTTCCTTAATTGAATGAAATTAAGAGATAAAAGCACTATAACGTTTTTAATTCAGTTAGTAGTTGATGAAAACCTATTCTATAATACATGTAGTGGGTGAGAATTAACAATATTAAGGTAGGTTAAGTTCTGTTTAACATTTCGATTGAAACTGGTTCAGAAGGAAATAAGGAATAAACTATATTTAGTTGGAAAGTTTAAAACGAATCAAGTTCTTTGTAAAACGCACGATTAAATCTAAATTTATTGTTTGTTTCAATATTTAGAAAACAAAGGTTACTCAAATGCCTGAAAAAATCATACTATAAATAACTAGTTTTACAGTTTATGTACGACGAAATAATATAAAAAATGGTACGTACTTTAATACTAAACAACTAAATGATATCTGACGTTTTACACGTATTCATTTAACCTACACCCAGCAGTTTTACACGTATTCATTAAACCTACCCAGCAGAAATGTAATTACATGTCTTTCCATTCAATTCAAAGTAGTTCTTTTCATTTAACATTCACTTTAGTTTTCTATTCAACTGAACATAAAAAGTTAATGAGATATTTATATTTCACGGACACGCATGATCAAACAAGTTCAAACACAAATTTCAACAATCAATACCTCCCGTAAATCATCGTACAAAATTATCTGTTTGTCTCAAATTCGACAAAATACGTGCCTGGAGCAATTAGTAAATCTAATCGGAAAATCATAATGTCAAAAGCAGAGAATAAAGTCAGAAATTATTAAACCTTTTTTTTAGAAAACCTTTGTGACGTGGAAAATAAAAATATCAACTATTTAAATAAAATTAATAATAATATTCAGTACATTGTGAAGTACGAAACTTCATATTATATATATTTTTCAGTTGTTAAGGTTGGTTCATCAGTATACGATAGCAGTAAAGTTTGTATAGAGAAGTTACAGCAAACCGTTACGTAAACGAATATTACTGAATGTGAATTAATATTACTTTCCGGTATTGCATATTTTTAAATTGCAATATTTTCTTGTAAGAACTTCAACTCACTACATAGATAGAGTGCTATATAAACACGTTTTATTATCACTTCTAAAAACTTTCAAAGTCAGTAAAGAAACTTTTGAAATTAGTTATAGATGATTGAAATACGAATGCAAGATGGAGGATATTATATTCGGTAAATACAGTAGTTAAATAACAATATTATATAATCATTCGTACATCAAATAATCTGTATGTTGAAGACTATATTAATTAGTGGAACTTATTTGAAGGAAGACTTATAAATAAGAAAATGTATTACGTAACATATATTATTACATTACTGTAAGTGTACCAGAGTGACAGAGAAGTTGTGAAATACACCATGAGTTTCATTCCTCCACATTACAATATTAAATTACAAATGTTTCTATATTTTCTCATAAACATATGAAAAGTTTCTATTTGACAATATTTTACAGGAAGTGTGTATGTATATAAGTTGTTTTCTTCGTGATAATATTTTTCTTATTAGCTCTTTTTCCGTATCTCGTTTGAATCAATAAATTTATTATAATTGCATATAATACAGAAATGGAAAGTAAAAGTATTGCATTTAACCAAATAACTGGTGCAGACACAAATTCCAAAAGTGAAGAAGGTTGGGAGTTGACAAGTTATATAGCTTATAAATTGCTTTATTGTAGTATCAAAATATTATGTAGATGTTTAATAGTTTAAAAGATTTACTACTTGAATGAACGCCACGTTTACAGCATAAATGACATAACAATTATCCAAAACAATAACGCAATAAACATTCAAAACCCATTTTTTTTTTACATCTTGACGGTAGGTTCATACTTTCTCGACATGAGTGTTACGGTCTTCATAATTGCTCGTAATACAGATTCAAATTGAATTTCGTTCTGTAATGAGTTGCAGGGAATATTAACATTTAATTATTTGGTAGTATTAGTTTAATCATTTTCAGTAGAGTTTACTTAACAGTTGAGGATACAGTACATGCATGACCTTCTAGTCCAGACTAGATGGATCATGTCCGCATGAAATTCGAATACGATCAAATGTAACAAAAAGTCAAATAAATAGTGTATTTTAAGAATAGTCATAAGAGAGGTCTAATACGGTATTTCGATAGACAGAGTATAATTATGTCTTTTAGCAATTGTAAATCGAAGTAAAACTAGTGGAGCGAATCCTTCAACACTTTTCAGTTTTTTTTACGAGAACGTTAATACAAAAATATTTAAACTCTTTTTAACTTTGATATAAAATATAAATTTATGATTTAAAGTATCAAGATTTTACGTATCACCTATAGAATAAGCCTATTAGTTACAACTATATTTCAAACAAAAGAAATTATTCTTTTCAGCCTAGTGCAAAGTTGTAATTATAGAAACAATATTCTAAACAGTTATTTTTTATTATATCAACATCACTGTTTTCTTACGGCATGATTGTATTCAATATTTATATTCCATAATAAAATCTTCTTTGTAAAGTTTGTATAAATGTAATTTGTGAAAGTTTTCAAATAGCCTGTAGCCACTTTAATAGAAAGTTGGAGTTGAGTGAAGGCTGAGTATTTTGTTGGATATATCGGGGTATAGGGAAAGTAACTTTTGTAATCAGTTTCTTTTAATATATAAGAAAAATAAAATAAAAAAATCGGAAATTAATCAATTTTGTATTTTTACTGTATTTTGAAGGTTAATATATGAATGATCAGAATCGTATTCCAAGTGGAACAGTTTACTCTATTGAATATTATTTATAGCGTTAATTCAATTCTGTAATTATTAGAAATATACATATTCACTAATTATGACTATTACATAATTAGTAATGCTAAAACAATATGAATTATTAATAATATAAATATCATTTGTTAATTAAGTTAAGTAATTCAAATATAGTTTATTAACTGTAACAATTAAACAGAATAGATATAGACAATAATGAAATAATGAATTAATAATATTATAGAATATCGTGGGAACATTTTAACTGAGTTTCTGTAAATATTGTAATGTTGAATGATCATATGGTTTATTCAAAGTGTATTAGTTAAATAAGATTCATGACAAAAGTCTGTTTTTCTTCCATTATTATATTGAAATATTGCTAAACATCATGTAGACTTTAATGAATAGATGTGTAGACATATTTAGTAACACAGGTCAAATTTGCTGTACATTGTTTCAGGGGTGACGCCAGCGTCGTGTCCAACAGGATGTCCGTGTATGTCCAACGGGAGGTCTGACAATTTAAAGACAAAATTAATATATTTTTATCAATGTGTCTAAATTCGAAGCCCGTGGTACATTTTTTTTTTTTACTTTTTTGTTATTGTAAGCACAATTAGAAACACTTTTAAGAGTATGAGATAATTTTAACTAAAAATGCTGATTTTAAATTACGATGCCATAAATTTACGACGCCTCTTATATACTATAAAATTATAAACGAATAAGAAGTGATAGAGAATGACCTGAAATATTTCGAAGACGAAGTCCGATCGCGAAATTTTTGATTTTTTTAACATAAAAAAAGGAGAGTTGGGTACCAAAAGATATTTTTTGTGTCCGACAGACTGTGTCGGACGGGGAGTCCAGGTCGTGTCCGACGGGGGTGCACTTGCACCCCCTGACCCCTCCCTAACGTCACCACTGCATTGTTTGCTGATTAAATAAATTGTTTGTATTTCTTTCTGTCAACAAAATTATTTGTACTAATTAAACATTAATTCTCTCATGTATATAGATTTTAAAAAATCCGTAGATTATATTATTTTGTATGGAATTTAGTTTTATCTTTGAATACTACAAACGAAAACACCTAAATCCGAAATGTGCCATCCAACCACTATAGTAAAATGATAATATTTATCTACGGCAAGTATGATTAGTACTAACGAATGACGTAGTTGTTCTCAAATGAGGAGATATATTTTTATTGTGGAATTGCGTGGATACTGTCTGTACCTTTCTAGTGACAAAATGTCATTTGTTAATATGAAGTGAAGAGTGAAAGAGACAAGAAGAAGATAAAAAGGAAGGAAGTGAGAGGAGAGGATAAGAGAGGGGAGAGGATAGGAAAGAGGAGAGGAGAGGTGAAAGTAAAAAGATGGTGGGTGGGAACTATAATTATGGAGCAGGAGGAAAACTTCTACTGATAATTATTTTTTATTATAGAACAAAGGAATCATGCTACAGTACACTTGTTTTTTTTATCTTAATTGAAGTAATGATCAGTCATATTATTGGTAACAAGTTGTGCGGAAACATAAAGTAACATAAAAATAGTAATAATACGTCGTACACTGAAAACTGTTTGAAGCAAATAATTAGATTTGGAAGCATGTGGATAGGAGGAAAATGATGTCAATAAATTTGAAGAAATCCAACAGTTATCGTAAAACGATAGCAATTGACATTAAAGTGAAAGAAGAAGTTTCTAGAACTGAATGTTTCTCTATAGAGAGGTCGTGTGGTAAGATGTACATTTACAAAGTGAACCATCTGTGCTCTTCCTCTCCACAATACTACTGAGGAATGGAAATAAGGGAGCAATTTCACCACTTCTTCACCCTTTCAATGTATAGAATCACCTATAGTACTTCTAGCTAGAGGAAATTGTATCTTTCAATGTGGAAGAACTCATTGGTCGTTTCTTCTCTTCTCCTATTGGCTATTTTGCACTGAGGGAGAAATTGTTGTGAAGGAAGGCATTACCAAACACTCCAAAATTGTTACTTCTTTTATTCATGATACTTAAGTATGCAGTCATCCTCTCTCCACATTTACGTATACAAACGGTAGGTTTATTCTGCTAAAAGATTTACGAGGTTGTTAACAGTATAAATTGCATGGGAATGTCACTACAGACTACAGAGTGCACCAACTTCAATATTTATGTAGCAATTTAAAGAGAGAGGACAAATCATCCTTATGTTCTATGAGAACTTTTAGAAAATTGAAAAACAGGATAGGAAAATGCATTTTTAATCAATTCAATCTGTTCTATTTCAGTTTCAACTAAATTTAAATAATTACGTGCAACCTGTGATATAAATATTGGATTTATTTTATTGCTTATTGTTGTCAGGTGTTATTATACGGTTTACAAGTTATGAAAATAATAATTAAGATATTTATAGGAAATGATGAAACTAAAGATTAAGACATCTTATAGCTTTGTGGAATTATAATGTGTCAGTGAGTAATTTGGAATCGAAAATATACCATTCGCATGTTACATTATATGACTATTTCTACACAAAATGCTGATATTCGTACAATGAAACTACACTATTAGGTACGTTATTTAATGCTCGTCGACGTCGTCGTTATGAAATATGATGAACTATGTAGCTTAATCTGTTCACTTCATTGAAGGAATGATTTAAACTTTTCGTATCATTTCCTCTCGTTAATTATTATTCTCTACTCATTAAATATTAATTGTTAGACAAGTTCGGAACAAAATCAATTATCACGAAATATTTCATTGGCATACTTTTAGCGTCATACTTTCTCGCTGTTGCTTTGATAAAGTAGAACGTATTATTTTAATAAAGTACTGCGTATTTACAATTTCTTTTCAACTTTCAGCTTTAACTTCAATCTCAATAGAGGGTTTTTAGAGTCATGTAGAATGAATAAAAACTCTGCAATCTGATAAAACTCAAAGCTTTGTGGCTGCTGTTCCATTTTTCAAATATAAAATATTACAGTTTCTACCCTTGATGTGATTCAGTACACGAGCAGTGTCAGTACGTCAATACAGTTATCTAACAACTATAAGTAATGCAAAATCTTTTGCGTGATGGATATTTTATGTATACAAATATCTGTATCACATCATCTAAACTAAGCCATACTGTAGTTCACTAATAGTCCATATATGCTGGAATCTTTTTGTATTTAAATTATCCTTATATAAAAGCACGTATTTTTCTAGCGGTATCATCTCATTTTGAAAGCTCAGCAATTTTCCTAATCTCTGAGTGAGTTCTATACTCCTTTGAAATGTTCTGAATAAGGGAATTATTCGCTTCACTGAAGTTATTTGAAAAGAAGATAGAAGCAGCATCCGGGAAGAAATGACCATCCTACTACAGGATGCAATATCAATTCATTTCAACTCACTCAGTTGAAAGAAAACATTGGTCTTTGTACTATACTCACGAAAGTTCAAGTAGTTATTATAGGATATATTTCCCTTCTATACCATTGTACTATAGATCGTCCAGGTAAAATCCTTCCCACACATTTGCTATTTTCCTTGTGGGATTCCTGCCAGATAAAGGCAAAAGAATCACCTGATTTACTGATTAATCAATGTCAAGAGAAACAGCACAGAAAGAAAAGTACATCTCTGTAATCAGTTATAAGAGAAAAACAGATTGCTGTATAAAAGAAGACACAAAAGTATAGCGTGACTATAGAAGGAGTTTTTTGTGGACAAGTTTACAACTACTCTTGATTTATATTTTATTTTAAACTTCAGAAGGATTTATATATTTGTACGATTCTGCGCAAAAAGAGAAAATATTTATGAGTCACGTGAAACATCCATTTGTAGCTTTATTGGCTACATCATTACATCAAAATCTACTTTATGATAGTCAAAGGCGTATTCGGTCAAATTTACATTTTTTTGTTAACATTTTGATACCCACAGGAAATTATTAAAAGTTGAGTTAAACAATGCAGATATTTACAATAAGCAAATAACAACTACATTTCAGTACGTTTATACTACTGTAAAATATTTTGTATATAAGTTTATACAGTATGTTACACGAGCAGATCAGTTCGATCTAATCCACAAAGAATAAAATGAAAATAAGTTTGCGCTTTCTTTTCTTTGTCAAAACAGTTTCATCGGATCAACAATGTCTATCTTCTTTTCAGTAGTGCTATATTACAATAAATCTTTTATATATCTGCAATAATTATGTGAGATATATTTCCATAGTAAATTATTTGATGAAACAAAACATATCATCACTGATGGACTTAAGAATCACTTTCTTGACCACTTGCTATAAACTTTTATTTTTATATTAATAAAGTTTACGTAAGGTTTGTGTAACAAACTCCTCATAAATTATTATTATTATTAATTTTTGTATTAGCATAATATATTCTGATATTACAATGAAATAGTTTAAAAATATAAAATCTCATATTAGCATAATAAACAGGATTAATATTGATTTAAGGAGATGAATGAAGTAAAGCACATAGCGTAAAATTGAAAATACGAAATTCCTTTTTAAATTCTTGTCGTTAACAAAAACTGTTAATATCAGATTCCCTTTCAATATTTGTAATACTATAAACTGATGACCTAAATTACTCTTTCATGTCTTAATACATATTTCTACAATACTTCGTTGATGGTACAAATTTCTCAAGACATCTTTTTCTTCCTTATTCATTCGAAACTGACGTAATTGGAACTTTTTTCAATTAGTGAAGACATAAAATCATATGACGTAATTAATGTTGTCTTTGTACCTTGCGAAGGAAATGTAGAAACGGAATTAATAATGGGAAAGACAATGCAGTATTAAAGATATAGGCCTAGATAATCGTCTTTCCTCTAATTAGAACCTTCATTAAATATTAAGAAGAGAGAAAAAAGAGGCATCATAAAGAATTGAGAGAATATAGTACAGATGAATACTAATTATTGCTGGAAGTTTGAAAAAGAGCAATAAAAATTTAATAAATTCTCTTTTGTGACTATTATGTTTTTTCAAATTACAGTATACTTACATTAGCAAACTCATAATTTGGGACTTCTGTTGGGATATATTAATATTATTAGTTTATTCCAGATCTTCTAGTCTAGCAGCAGTGTGAATAGAATTTTCAACTCATAATCTACAGTGTACTTGTTTATCTTTTTAATTTCAACTTATTTTTATATTATATTGAATACAGATAAAAGAAGTTATCAAATGAAATGTCCCTGCTGTTTTCTCCAATCAATTTATAGTGTTGTTTTCTAATGGCTAAAAATTATCATTCAGATTTTTTTCCGAAACAAAACTCTATAGTGAAACCCACATCACACCTACTGCAGTTACCTTTTTGGTGTTATTTACAGGGATATGCAATTACAATACTTCCTTACATCTATTTATGTTTTTCAAATTATTCCAATATTAATTTTCATTGGAAAATTTTAATTAAAATTGTTAGGTATGTAAGGTTCTCTATTACAATCTACAACACAGCGATGTTCATTATTGAATTCCAAGAATATTTTAATACTCTTTTATTGTGATTATAAATTTACCTTTTGAAAATAAATATCGTTGAGAATGTAAGTGAAACGAATCCAATTAAAGTGTTTAATATTATTTATAGTAAATATAATACGAAGAAATATGTAATTCTAGATCTATGCTTTGTGACTATATTTTAGTAATATCTATATTTGTTGTCAAGTGAAGATTTATGCATCACGTTCTATATAATTTCGCCAATTCAATATATATAAGTTATAGACACTTTCAATATCGTTTACAAACTGGCACAGTATACTCGCTGTAAAATATAATCACTTCACAAAGGAAGTTATTTAGAAAAAAAATATAAACATAATTATCCTTTTCATCAAATTAATGTACGCCTTAGTACACTGTTCTAAGAATCTTTGTTTCATATTTAGTAAACTTATGTCATTTTCATGAAAGTTACTCATAATATATTCTGTAAGATTCTCAATTTGAGGAATTCCTGCATCATAGAAACCGTGTATACAGCAATCTGGAGAAGTGCTGTGCATATTCTCTACATTCTCTTTACTATTCGAGGTAGATAATTATAATCACTTTCTTCTGCTACTTTTCACTTCCATTGATGTTTTTTAGTCTTGGTAATTTAAAAGTCACTGAATTGGTAGTCACATACAGATCCGTTGTTTCTTGAAACAGCGTCACATGATAAGCCATTCAAACCTTCTGTAAGAGTACACATATGAAACAGACCTCTGATAATTCCTTCTTTCTTTATAGGTGCGGAAATCGTTAGTAGGTGCACCTCCTAATCATTTGCATTCACTTTCCAAGCCTATAAAACATAGATCAGTCCGTACTGCCTGATATTAAAATCTCATCCAAACCATTTTTCGGTGGAAGGTTGCGTCTTTACAATTGTTTTGTGATAAACTACCACGTTCAAACACTTCAAATTTTAATTCAAAGTAAGAAAACATCCATACTTTTCAATCAAAAAAGAATTAGATCTCTATCTCAAACGGAAACGGATTTATAAGCTTATGCCAAGATTCCTGGGAAATAAAATTGGTATGGGATGTAAGAAGATCCTGGGTCTACTGAATTGAAGAGTTCAAATCTCTGCAAAATCAAAGTAACCAACAAAGTTTGCTGGAATTTTCGACATCAGTAATATCTGATCAAGTTTATTCGTTCATTTCTTTCTTCTACTTTGTGTATGGCAGCATCGAAATAATTACATATATGAGTGTAATCTTCATCAACAATCATACTTGATAAATTATATAGAAGAAATAATCATTTCAACATGTAGTCATTCAAAATATTTCACTGTCCATCACCATTTATACCAGAAAATTGCTCCACCTAAAATTAATTTTTCTGATATTCCAATATTCTTCTTTAATATTGAATTCCAATGAAACAGCTTAGGAAAATGAATGACGCACATTCCTTCCGGCAAAGTAATTTCCTATCAGACGAAGGTATTAGCTTTTCTATTTTATTGGCGATTAAAACTTACAACTAATCGCTTGCTTACAACTTATACTATTGTTTTTATCCTGTCCAAAGAAGATTTTTCATTTAAAGAAATATTGTTCTATCTGTTAGTATTATATACGTCAAATCGTCCTTTCTTTGTGAAGAAAGAACTTTCTGTTTGATTGTCTGATGGATCCCCCTGAGGCTGAGAGTCCAGATGAAATTCAATAGATTTCGTATTTTCCTATCAATTGAACAAACATTGGGAGAGAATCCTTCCCCAAAGCACGTACGGATTCATGGAAAAGAAAATGTCGATCTAAAAGCTCATGTTATACAATCATACTAGATTGACTCATATCACTTTAAAGTTTATGTTACAGTACATATATTTATATAGGAAATATTATATTTACATAGGAATATATGTATAAAGGAAATATTCTACTGTCAAAATATGTTTGTTCAAGAGGAAATTAAATGCTTTTACATTAAAATTGTAATAATGTTTCTGAATACGAAATAACATCTTTTTGTACTAGTATAAATGATTAAAAAATACATTGCATCAGTAGTTCTAAACGTTTATAACATACAACTAAATGCGAAAGAAAAATATTTTAATAATCTTTCCCGTACTCAGTATAATCATGTTATACTAACCTCCTTTATACTAGTGATTAATGTTATTTTCAGATACATTACAAGGAGAATTCATTCTTAACATCAAAATTATTTAAAAAAATTTAACATCTATTACAATAATTTCAAATTCTCCCTTCGATTCTCTCTTATATATTCTCTCTTCGGTATTGGTACTGTTAAAGAATACATTAATAAAAACTAGTTATATAATGCCTACACGAATTTAATAAACAACGATTTACTGTATTCTAAGTATATAAAGTAAATTTCTTACCTGTTAAACCAATCATCTGTATAACGTGGATATGGAAATGGATCATTACTACTGAAATCATAACTGGCTTTGGCGTTCTGAAACAAAGTTTCATCGGATACTTATTAATATCAACTTTTTAATTAAAATCTAATCAAATATTACAGAATTAAAAGCAAGAAAACTAATACTTACGTAATTAAATTTTAAATCCGGATGCATGTAGTCGACTCCTGAAAAGAAAATTAGAGAACAAAGATTAGATCCCAATAAGAAACTTTGCTATAAATTATATGCTTCTACAGCATTAGCATTACTCAGATGTATTATTAATTTACGCAATACGTTAGTTGCATTAGTATATGTTATGTTTCAATCTGGCTCACCACTAGTTTTTTCTGCACATTGAAAAGAGAATGAGTTATATTTCAAAAAAGTTTTAATTATTTTGAGATTATAAAATTTCTTAAATTCTTGTATGAGTTTCAGTAAGTAATGATACTCCAGAATAATAAATCAAATATCAATTTCATTCATTGAAACAACTTTCTTTAAATACTATCACAGATTAAAACACCATTTAAAATTTTTGCAACTGCAGTAAATTAGTTCAATAGCAAATTTAATATAAATATAATCAAAGACATTATTCTGAAAGTACAAAATTCTGAGTATTCAAATGAAGATTTTAATATAAAAAAAATGCGTGTAAACATTCAAAATAGAGAATAAAATTATTTGTAAAGTTCCATATTTTCAACTTCCATCTTTTGTAAACCGTCGCTAATGCATAATGCACGAATATATTCTTTCTGGAATCCTTTATTGTTCCAGCAATAACTTTACTTTCATATATAACTTTACTTTCATATCAAATTATGGGAAGAAATAATCCCAAGAGTATTTTCTACGCGACTGAATTGAATGCAACCAGTTTAAAAATTTATTCTTTGTTCGAAAACACCAGCAGAAATAATCCGATGCGTTTTCGTATAAAATAAAATTGATCCATAGGATGGATGATTGTTTTCTCTGAGAGTTTGAAAAGCTCTAACGATTTTGGTAATCTCATGCTATTAATATTTAGTTGAAAAATGGAATTTTCTCTAGTTGAAATTCTCTATAATATTGTACTGTGGTAATAAAATTTACCGTCATCCATAATAGCTGTTGTAACATTTTTCCCTGTAACTCCTTGTGCCCACGCAGCTTCTACATTCAAATCAAGTTTTGGCTTTCCACCATTTTGTCCTGTGTTTTTCTGGAATAAAGAAATATGGATAAGAATTTATTACAAGGGATAATCTTATTTATGTTAATAGCTTCTTTAAATATTAAATATGATCAGTTGGTCCATTCCACAAAAATAATAATGTAAAAAATGAAGTGCAAAAAACACTGTTAACTCAAAATATATACGTGTGTTTACTCAGAGATGTTTATGTTCTTTTTAAATCCATGTAGATTATTAACTGTGATAAGTATAAGTAACCTGTTACTTTACTTAGTAGTTATATTTTTCCTCACAGGCCTCAGACTTTCGAAAGAACAATCTTAAACCATTGATTAAAGTAAAACTCCCAGAGCTATCCGAAAAGAGTAATTTAATTCCAAACGCTTCTAATAAAGTTTCCAAATCCAATATCAGCTAAGAGTACACAAAACTTATGACAGTTTTTTGCTAATCCCAAGGCAAAATCCATGTAAAACACAAAGGGAATAAAATATGACCTTTGAAAATCACAATTACTCTTTTTCTATATACATACAAGTTATTGAGTGAACGTGACTTATTAAATGTAGATTAATTCAGATAGAAGTTATATAACAAGAATAAACGATTTTACTCATATTTCAATGGATTTAGATGAAACCATATTAATGTGAATTTTGTATTTGATGGAACAGTGCAGCATATAGATCGTATAAGTGCTACGTCACGTCCCTTTAAAAATGGCGGAATTCTCCTAGTTTTAGCATCTGCTGGGAGTAAACATCCAATGTTCAACCACAGAAAATGACGAAATAAAACTGCAGCAAGTGTACGGTAATTATTGTAATTGAAAAACTTACTACAATATATTATTAGCCAATCACCATCAAAATACCTGTCTAATATGTAAGCACTGTGAAGAAAATCGGAAAATTAATGAAACTCCCATGTTATTTTGCCATTGTTTACTCCCCAAAACTGTCCCACAATGCAACAGTGACGTAGACACTTTTACGACCTATAAATACATATACTAATACACGAAGATGTTTGTAACCTAGGTACTATGACATTGGTTAAAAAGACACTCGTCGTCAACGCGTGTCTGTTCACCAATGTAAAGGTGTTGGTCAGTTCTACTTCGAGAGAAGTATAAGTACGAGGAACGGTATACAAAAGTTTATACTTTTTCTCTTCTCACATTTCCCGTTTGTTAAAGATCATATTTCTAGTTTACAGCAATGAAATATCATCATAATTACTAAAGTTTCAGAAATGAGTATTCATTTTTACCAAAACTGAAATATAAGAAAATGATGCTTGACTGGTGGAATGAAAAATAATAACAGAAGTATAATATTATACAATCTCGTGGTTATATATTTTCAATTAGTTGAGTATACAACAGCCAGTTTTATTCAGTGTTAATTTAATTTAATTTGAAAGAAAATTACTTCCAGCTTGTAAAAAAAAAACTCTATTCTTTTACAGTAATACGTTGCATAAGCATACTTTGAATTTAATTTCTTTTTTAATTAAATTAAATGATATTTTATGTACCTTGACAATATAGATGCTGCAGAACACAGTAGCATAAAAAGGTTAATGTAATAAATTATAAATATCATTATACTAATCGTATTAATATCAGTGAGTTTTTTAATCTGATTATATTGAAATAATTTTTTAAAAATAGGTGTAAATGTACTCGTATATACTGCATAAAGATAATAAAATTTGTATACAGAGAAATGCAAACTTTGTATTGCAATTTTATAATTTCACATTTTTTATAACCAGCAGATGTATTTTAAGTAATATAAACATCACATTAAACTGTTGCCATGTGACGCTGTGCACCTTCGTAAAATACAACATAATATATACCTTGCTATATTGTGACCTATATTCACAATTCCCTTCAGTCATGTGAAGAGGTCATATCATGAATTATATGAGAAAGTATATTATGAAACTGATTAAAAGAAGAGACCAAATTAGTAAAGGGAGGGGGGAATTCGTGTCATGTGAAAATTAGATTAAGGTTCAAGATGAAAAGAGAATCAAGATTATCAAAGATGGCTCTGACCATACAGCAAGATCATATGGAGTAGAAATTTACTTTAAAACTTTCTAAAGACGAATTTATAGGAGCATTATTTTATCCTTTACTGCAAAATGCACTTTGACAGGAAAAATACATCTGTGAAAAGATCAATTCTTTTATATCATCTACTTCTAATTCCTGTATAGAAATAGAGTAATGGAGGGGGGGGGGGGGTACAAATATTATTAGACTAGCATAGTTTCAGTGTCTTCGTCCTAAAACATAATTAATTAATTATACTCGCGAGTTCGGAATACTCACAAAATAGAAAATACAGTATAACCCAGTTACATGTGTCTGTTACAGTATAATCCAGTTACATGTGTCTGTTACAGTATAATCCAGTCACATGTGTCTGTTACAAACTTTTTTGGAAGAGAAATTAGTTTTTATTATGCATTTTTATATGTAGCAAGAAATTTACTCCAAAGTCTCCATCAGTTAGTTTATATTAAAATCACTCTAACTCTTGGGATTTATAATGTACATTTTCAGTTGATTTTTTTATTTTTTTTTATTTATAATAATTATAAGCTTTTATAAATCATTACATTTCCGAAGAACAAAAAACTTGGCATACGACTATATGATTTAATAAACTTAATTTAATCCAGAAACGTGTTACAGCACAATTACTTCTATGTAAATATTACGAAAATATTTTTGTTGCATTACATTTTTTTGCTTTTTACTAACTCCGTGGTTAATTCAAAATAATTATAATTTCACACTAAAAAATGTTTAATGCAACATATAATCCTCATGTGTCTCGAAC
>JAQIWE010000335.1:0-23639 GCA_034698565.1 Campodea plusiochaeta | reverse complement strand
GTTTTTTTCTAATATCAAGTGAAATTAATTAATGCTTCCCTCTATTGCTAAATGTTATGTAGGAAGGGCAAGTAAATAACTGTAATTTTATATATGCCATATTGATATATACAAAAATAGTAAAATATATTTCTCTGCAATTTATGGAAAAAAGTTGAACGAAAATTCATTTGATCGCAATAAATAATTTTTATATCAGGTGAACTACGGATTAGAGAGACCTGAGAAACGTTTTTTACATGTAAAATGGCATTGAAAATGGAAAGAGTAACATCTAGGTAGCCTATAACATTTCCATTTGTAAAAAGTTTATAAATTAATTAGGCTAGGTAAGGAAATATTAACTTTTAAAGAAACCATTTTACAATGGAAATGCTGTATTCAGCCATGTTATTCTTTTTTATGAATAAGTTGTTATCTTATAACCTTAACAGGAGGAGAATTCACGTCAATCTCTATTCCCCGATAGGTCAATCTCCATTCTAAGATAGGTAAACACCCATTCTCGGGGTGTAGTCCTACTTTAGTATCTCAGCAGTGCCTTTTTCTCTGGAAGTATGATGGTTCTTTGCTCAGTATGTTACTTTGCCCGTATAGCACTGCCAACGTATCTTTAAACTTTGATAAATTCTTACCTATTTAATTTATAAAAATTTTACAAATGGAAATATTATACCTAGTGTTACTCTTTCTAATTTCAATGCCAATTTTTATGTAAAAAACGTGTCTCTGGTGTCTCTAATCCATAGTTTAACCTTTATATCAATGTAAAAAATAAAGAAGTGTAATATTGTTACTTGAAAGTTAAAATTATAACTTTTTGTATGCAAAAAACTAACAATTCTCAGCTCTGTATTTCATTATCATATTTTCAGGAGTATATTATTTCATGCATGAAGTTTAAATGCACAATACTGACAATACCAATAACTGAAAATACACAGCCATAATAAGCTACAGAAATAGAATATGTAATTATATATATATATATATATATATAGGCCTATATATATATATGTATATATAAGTACAGACTGTGGAGTAATTAATATTAACTTGATTAATCTAATATAACTTTCAGATACTAATTGGTTTAAGTATCCTACACACCTATCACGTGTTCAATCGTTACGGCCATACAGTATGCCTAAACACTAGGAGTCAAACAGATGTTGGCTCTCAACCATGGAGCTACAAGATTCCCTCCCAAAATTTCAAAAAGATCTTTGGTTTGGAAAAAATCTAATTTCGAAAGCACTTTGGTTCACACCCTCCATACATTACGCACTTCATGTATGTGTTTATGTGTACGCTTTACCTCAGCATAGAGAGTTAATAATCTCGATACGTTTTAGACACAAAGGTCGTAACTCATAACGATTTTCACACTCAACAATGCAACGAGATGAAAATATCTCGATTCTGCATTCTGCTGTCACCCTTTGGAATTCGATTTTTTTTTACTTTTTGGATAAAAAAATATCCAAATACCAAAAAAAGTAAACAATCGGTTAATTACAATAGTAGGATAAAGAGCTAAGAAAAAAGAAGTAAGAAACTGATAAGGTATCGTATATGTAACTTAGTACAGCATCCTAAAAAACATGAAATGATGAAACCCATCGGAAATTCGCGACTGGTAAAAAAAAATAGTAATAATAAATACGATTTGTGATAAAAGGAAAAGTTCAGACTATAATCAATGTGAAACTATATATAAGTGTATTTTTTTTTCCTTTGATGTATGTAACATAGAAATAGGTCTACTTGTTGGTTTTCCGATTACGAATAACTTATAAGTAGTACATTACATACTGAAAATTTCCTCTAGTGTAAGAATGATACAAAATTTCAGAATTTTGTGATATAGACAAGTTATTTGGAAAATTTTAGTACTTTATCATGGAACAACTCTGTAAAATTTTGTTTACAGTTTAATAAATAAATTTCTATAATTATGCTTATATATAGTTGTTCAGCTTGTAAGTTCCAGTCTGCAATTCTGTTATAGGTCAGTTCACGAGAAAATAAATATAAACTTATATAGTATTTTCTACATTTACCGATCGCGCCTATCTCCTTATTAGCAAGTACTTTCAGACTGTAATCATGCCTGTAATCCACTTTGCGGCGTTGCGACGAGAAACGCAAAAAAAAAAATCAATCAATCTCGGGCTTCGCACTTGTGACTCGTCCCCTCGAAGACATTATTTCTGCAATTTGGGTTAAATTCACTATTACAAATTACTCACTCGAAATGTATAATTTTGTTCAAAATGTTCACATATTTCAATTTTTACTTCATAAACTTTATTTTTTCCTCCAGATGCAATTTACAGATTAATTTACACACAATTCGATTTGGGTTGTTTAAGTTATTCAGATTTATGGTCTCGATCTCGATGAGGTAGTCTAACGGGAGTGGAGCTCGAACTCGAACTTTATATCAATAATCCCAATTGCTAAATTAGAAACGTTCGTACATTGCAAAGTTATAATGTTGATATTTTACATATGGAGCGAATAAATTTGACAAAAAAAGTATTTCCTTATTGAAGGCTTTGTTTCATTATGCACAAATACTCAGTTGACTTTTTTTTTTAGTTTCCTCATCCGCAGTCCCTAGCTTTTGCTCCCTTCTATTTCGCAGGAAGAATACTAATTTCACAAATGACCCAAAAATCCACCACGTTCCAGTCGTTTTCATTAAGCTGAATCACAGATTGCTACAGACAAAATATTTCCTAAGTTTAAAAGAAATTACAGAAAGTTACTTTTCGGTCTTTAGCTAGCACCAATAAATAAAAGAAAAAAAAGAAAGAGAAGGAGGAAGAAAGAATAAATAAATACAAGAAATCCAATGGACGGTAAAAAAAGGGTACAATTGAGTCAAAAAGGGAATTCTAAGGCAGAAAATGCTTTTTAAAAGAAATGGGCGCCTGTAAATGGAAATTGCTTATCTGAAAGTATTTAAATGGCTAATTTCAATATGATTACGCTGCTGGAAACATTTTGCAACTTTTTTTGTAAAATTATTAATTTATACCACTTTATTTTTTCATACATAACATATGTAAAGAAATAATGTTACGGCTTAACCATTAAAATGACTTGTTATCCAGTAATCTAACACCACTGATGGAGCACACATTGTTAAAAAGCTTTATCGTCTTATCTCTAGTTAACTCGTTGCAATGATATTTCGTTGCTGTACGCTTCGTTGCAAACCTCTTCGCTACTTAATTTAGCCCCTGAGCACCCCCGTATAGTCGAAACCTATTATTCATTACGTGTTCCCCTTGAAAACTATAAAAGCTGTTACATAATATATTCTGTATATATTATACACAATGGGGAAGCGAAAATAATGAATAATATTAGTGCTTGTAAATGACTTTAATTTAGTAAGTTAAAATAATTGCAATAATATGTTCAAAGAAGAATTGAGCAACGAAGTAGCGCAAAACGAAATGTGAAGCACAAAAGTGTCATACAACGAAATGGTATGCAACGAAGTGGTTTGCAACGAAACATCGTACAACGAACAGTCTTGCAACCAAGCGGTAAACAACGAAATTTCATGCAACGAAGTGTCATGCAACAAGTGTTACACAACAAAGTGTTATGCTACCAAGTGCCATTCAAGGAAATTTCTCACAACGAAGTGACTTAGAACCTATCTCTATCAACTATAAATAAGAATCTTACTGGTGGATTCAATAGAACTTTCGATCGAATCATTCTTCATTTCTGTAAATATACATTTGGAAACCACATCCTTTAATGTTGGTTTAATTTTAAATAACCGCTTCATTCTAGAAGCAACAATAACGTATGAGAGAATTTGTAAGGTCATCGTTCCGCACCCTGGGTTTTTAGTTCCTATACTCGAGTGAAAATTTTACTGCTGTATTTTTTTTTTTCTGTGTAAAGATAATAATAGACCAACGTTAACTCGATTTACATCTAATATAAAACAGTTATGTTGGCACGAAGTCATCAGGCAAATTATTTTAAATTAAAAAAAATATTAATATCTCTATTCTAAAGTAAATCGTTCCCTCATCAGTATTGTATCATGAACATGAACACAAGTATCCTTATAATACATCTCATCGCTGAATCGAAAGCAATTCCCTGAGGCTTTTGAAAGTACACACAAACTCTAAAAGCTGAGAGAAGCTTAATCAAATTACAAAGTAGAGCTTAAAACGTGCAAAAGATTCAAATTTTAATTCAACAATAGACCCGAGGCGTACATTCACACTGCAGTAATTACATAAGCATTTCACTCATATTGTCATAATTGCTTTATTTGTTAGTCAGAAATTTAATAAAAGTGTGAATATCATAAGGCTTCTTTACTTTAACACAAGTTAATGAGGAAATACAGTATGAAGTTGTTCAATTACTTATCGAATTGACTGTAAATAAATGAGTTTTTATTTGTGTAATAAATCGATCACTGGAAGATTAGGAAGAATGAGCTTATAATGTACTTATAATTACTGCATTTATTTCGAAATTCTACCCTTGGTAATTGGAATTATGGTAATTGGGACACAGTAATATAGGTTATGGCATAATTGCAATACAAGGTTCTTAAAGTGATCATCTGGTCCACCTTTGTCGACGAGTTCCATTCCAATTCCTTCCCTTAAACGAGACTGGCGTTACTTGGTATCTTCTCATTTCATTTTGACTTGGGGATTACTTATCGAGACAGATACCAACCTACAGGACAGGTAAAAATCTAAGAAACTGCGCTGCTAGAGACACGAAAGTAAAAAACAAATCTCTGATCTCTCAATTAAACGAAACTTAGTTCACCTTCGTCTCATCTTCTTTCGTACCATATCGATATAGAAACCATACATTGGGTATTTTTCAGCTAGATCCCTTACTAGATCATGCTAATTTAAGTGAGTGCAAAGCAAACTATTATATTCTTGTGTTAATTATGAATTACAGAAAAGCAAAATTTCGAACGATGATGAAAATTTTGAGCTGAATAAGTACATTTTTAATAACAAACGACTGAGAGAATCAATTTTCAAAATACAGGCTACATATAGATCTGCAACAATATAATACACAAGTTGACCTATTTTCAATTATGTACGATAAAAATTAAACGCATAGGAAAGCAGTAAAATAATCTGAGACCGATGTCGTAAAAACAAACTGCTTCTTATGCAAAACAACATCGTGACCATGCATAAATTAATAGAAACTAATGAAAGTAAATATACGAAAAGCTTATTCTCTCGCTTATTATATTATGTGCACCATTTTTGTATACCGCTCATCATAAGTAACCGTACGCAGAAATTAACTGTACCCGCAAATCAGTTAATGCGTTATAGCTAAATTAAATTTTCTTCTTTGCAGTTAGGTAAATTTTAGAAAGTTTTTCACAAAATTTGTTCATATCATGAATTTATTCAGCAGAGGAGAGCATTGCGGTTGCCTAACATCCCGCCTTACTCCTTCATTTGTCTGTATCCCAAGTAGTTACTTCAAAAAGTTTCATCAAGTTATCCAAATCATCATGCTAAATGAACCAAAGTAGTTAAGAAATTTACAATTTATTTTCAAACCATCAATATATTTTCTATTATACACTTGTAACATTATAATGTTAGTCAGTAATAACATGGTCACTTGTATAATATACTCTTCGATGCTATCATAATAACATAGCCCTTTATGTGTAAAGTAAGTTCGTGAGTGTGAATAAATTAACACATACCAGCGTGGAAGCAAATAAGAGATGTGCTCTGCAAAATATCATTGGAAGCTTTCGTGCAATCCTTAAGATATATTGAAAGAAAACTTACAGTGAAATTCCTTACCTCTTCAAATTTCTTGCAAATAAGACTAAAGGCTTTGAAAATTCCGTTTGTAGCACCTGTAACCGTTACAATTCTTTCAGGACACGAACCATCTGAAATATTGATTTTTGCACCAGACTGAAAAGGATGAAATTACAACAAATGAAATCATCGTTAGGAAACAAAAAAGAAAACAAACAAAAATACAGTTTAAAAATGATTGATCAGCAGTGTTATCTCTCACATATATGGATGTCTCTTTCATTTTCAAGCACTTCCCAAAGAAATATTCTAAGTAGATATGACCGAATTCTCCTTGTGATCGATGGCCATGACAATAAAGATCGCAATTTGTATTAAAGGAGTATATTTTCACAGCGGGAGTAATATTTTCCAACACAGCTTAAGGGTCTCTTGGGAAAACGAGTACAATAGAGAACAAAGAAAGTAAAACGGCTTATGTGTGTTGAAAAAGATTATTCCCGATGTGAAAATATACTGCTTTAAGTCAGAGAACAATATTAAAAATACTGTTTTCAATATCGAATGTGCAAAAATCATTGTTTGACCATATTACAAATAATCTTTCAGAAAAAAAAAACGTAACCAGTTGTTATTTATAATCAGAATAGTTGATTCTTTATGAGTGTAGGTTTTTGTGTCCTTTGTAAATTGTTCAAATACGCATATGTCGAAAATAAAGCTCTCGGTAACGCTCGGTAACGTACATCTGTGATTTCTGTCAGTGGAAAAATAAATTTTATCTCTGTCAACTTTTTCCGTTCAGGTGAATCAAAACAGATTGACAGTCATAGTAAATATTATATCATTCTACGCAACTTTTGACTTAAGACTACCGTAAAAACTGCATGTGACACTATTTCAGAGAATTTTTCGATCTCATTTTGAAGATTCCAATACAGTTCTTGTAACAGAAATGAAGGGGGAAGTTTTCTTTCAGCACATCATATATTTTTAAGGTAATTGGTCACTATTATTTAAAGTAACGAGGAAGGAAGCAATTATCTTGGAAAATTCAAATATATTTTTGCTAAATATTTAATAAATATAGTTAGTCACGTTAATAAATTCTAGTTATGTATTTCACTAAAAGTTCAACTTCGAACTGTTCATTTGTAACGTTTCACCAGGCTAGTTATTAAAAGTGATTTTTTTACAATACAATTCAAACTAAGACGATTGTCAGCTGATACTAATGTTAGTTAACGTTGTTCTCATTCGCTTGTAATGGTTTATAATACTGTTGGATTCGCTACAATTATAATTAATTTTATCTGTCAACAAACACGGTAATACTCGTATGTTGATACTATCATACTGGTTTTGTCTTGTACGATTTTTTACAGATATGATCGCAAAATCTAAAAGTTTCTTATAGATGTGAACCATTTTACCTTTAGCCAGCAGTTTGTTAAAAAAACCTTCCAAGCATACAGACCAAACTTTATCAAGTTTAGACACATCGAAAATATTTGATTCCGATAAAATATTCCAGACAGGAGATCTCCTTTCTCTATAAGGGATAGCATTACTTTAGCAAAAACCTTAGATAGAAGGGAAGATCAAGTGCAGATATATTTATATGATCATTTTAGTCGTAACTTCACAATTTTTCAAAATGGTTCACTTTGACGATTATAGTTCTACGCAAACGAGATTCTGCTGGAGATTCATCAAAACCGTATAATACCTTCTGTTAACTTGGAATTTAAGAATTAGGATCAAGAAGTTTGAAGTTGGGGAATAATAACAAAAACAAACAAGTGGTTCTATATGACTTCTTCGCAGTATATAATTTAGGTGCATTCGTACACGCTTTCCTGCTCACAAAATAACATTAGAAAATTATTCTAAAAAATAACATTAGAAAACTATTCTAAAAAATAACATTAGAAAACTATTCTAAAAAATAACATTAAAAAACTATACATAACTATAAATAACATCACAATAATATTTTCAAAACTTACTTCTTTTATAAATAACACGTGGAAATTTAAGTTAATTGCGAGTTCTGCGCTATTTTCATTCAATTTAATTTCTCATGGTACTGGGAGCGAAATATATGTTTGTAACCGAGATAACTAGTAAAGCTAAACTTTTGTAAATCTCCAGAAATGACAATTCAACACCGACAGAGCTTTAACAGATCTCGATAATATTGTCAATATAGCAATCTATTGGTAAGAAGTGCTTTACGATATACGTGAATCTCCGTGAAGATCAAATCAGACAAAGTCTTAATTTTTTATTGATACGACGAAGAAATTTTCCGGAAAATATTACTAGTTTACATATCTGACTCGCAAACTGATATGTAACACTGATATGATTCTCCCTATTAAAATACTTACAATACAGGTAGGTTTACCTTGACAAAATCGAAAGCATAAAAACTTTCTAATAATAATATTGTATTTAATCTAAAATACAATTATCAGGGGATTATAAATATTCAACATTTGATTCATTTTGAAGATAAACTGAACCGTTGATTGCGTACCGAAATTTGGAAAATTACAATCGCCTACCCTATATTGAATAATTAAATTCATCATAATAGGAGTGACGTAGTTGCTATCAAATTCAATTTCCATTACGTAGAAAGTAAGGGTTTATTAGAGCGTTCAACCAGTCATGGCAGGTAGGCAGAACGTCATATTTTATTTTGGATTATACCCAAAAGAATACGAAAAACTGTCTACCACTTTTCATTACGTAATTATTTTGGCTCATTCAAGAGAACAAAACAAAAGATAAAGAAATATTCGAATACACCAGTCAAAATAAATCTAACGGTTTTAAACGTATTACCTTTAGTAATCATAAATCAAGCACTATAACAAAGCTATATCGTTTGAAAACTGACACTTAATGAGACAGAACAATAAACTTTTAGTTTCATATTCTGGATATCCTGTTTAAAACTATTAAAAGTCATTGAATTTAAATCAAACCTTGATAAACTTTCATAAACAAGTTTAGATTGGGTCAAGTTCTGTCAGATTATTAGTCTATCAAATTAGGTAAAGATAGGTTAGTGAGCTAATTGACTAAAGTAGACCATTTATAGTATGGTATAACAGATAACAATTTCTTGAAGGTAGAAGTTCCATTTCCACTGGGGGGATATCATGTTTATATTAATTTAGATATACAACTCATTACTTTCCGGTGGTGATTTAGAGCAAGAAAACTTTGCAAGAAGAAGTCGAGATCTGTGCTGTGGTACTTAAATATTCTGTGAAATTCTCATTTAAAAAAAAATACACAACCGTTTTTTTCTGTGTGATTAGTCTTTTTTTTAGGAATAGACGCCCGTATACGCATTCCTCAATTTGGGGATATTTTTGCAATAGATTTTTAACATAATTCCTTCATAATTTGTTGCTAATTAAAAACAGTTAATGAATCAATTGGTATATTATTATTGCTCTGTCCGGACTCCGGAAAGTATCTTGACCGTTCTTATTATCTAGAGAACCGATCTCGAAATCTTTGTGTAAATTGAAAGGTACTCGTAGATACAGCAAGTGGTTACTATACCTTTCATATAAATCTTGAAAAGTAAAAATACTGTCTCGGAAGGTTATCATGATACTCATTCGATAGTGTAACGTTACTGAATGGATTGTCTACCATGTGGTCGTTGTATTCACTGAGAATTACATATGTTGATCAGAACAACTGCATCAATTTTAACTGACTTCAGTAAAAATTGATATGAACTGATTGTTGTTTCAGGTATTTTCTCATCTGAGCTTGAAAATGAAAAGCGTCCTTCAAAATTTGTTTCACGTAAACAAAAGATGAGAAGATAAAGTACTGCACAGAAAATGTTTCTAACCACTGGCAATTTCCTTGCATTTCTCAAAATGATCAATCTAATGTCAGGTCAGGTGTTAACTGTAGTCCCGCAACTGCAACAAAACTCTGATGTCCAATATTTCAAAGTATAGTGAGAAAACGATTAATATGACGGACAAACGACTTCTCACTTCCGATTGAGTATAACTTTTATGCATTAATGCGCACTCTTACTACCTGTCAATCTGCATGATCATTGACATATCGGCTCTCGAGATTTTCCGAGTGGTCGGATACTTCCAGGACAGATCATACAGTATTATTATAATATAGTAACGTATACCAGATGTTTAGACGGAATTCTTTATGTTTTATTTTATTGGCGATTAGGATAACTGAAATATTTCACTTTCTTCCGTATTCTTTGTAGTCAATTGGTGTCATATCTGTATTCGACAGCTTTCACTCAATATTAGTTTTCCCAGCATCAGATAACAATTCGCTTGCAAAATCTTACGTTGCGTATTGCAAAATAACAATTTAAAAATAATTTACAGTAAATTTAACACATTCGAATGAGCTTAAAGTAAACAAATTATCTAGTCTCGTGACTTAATTTTATGGTATACCAATATCTACAAATTTCAACCTAATACTCGTACGCGTAAGCTACCTGTAACAGTTTCAAAGAAAAACACACATTTCTTTTCAACTGACACTGCAAATAAGTTTCGCAACTTTAAATAATGTTATATTCACATGATTTTCCTTCTTTTCAATCAGATGTAGTTCTAGGAACAATATTGCTGAATCAGAACAAAATCATTTTCACTGTAAATATGGGAAACATGTTGAAAAAGAAACCACTGGAAATAAAGCAAAATGTTTTCCATCCCACTACACTCTATGACATTGAAATATGTGTATAAGTAGTTCAAACACACAAGAAAAAGAACTAGGAGAATAAAACAAAAAAGAATTCTCAAAGATAAAAATATATCTTACCTCTTCTCGAAACCTTTTGACGATTTCTCCCTTTTTCCCGATAATACTGCCAACTTCCTGAAAACAAAGAACACAAATATTATACTCAATGCCAATAACACATAAGTAAAATTTATACAATTAAATTTAAAACTTTCATAATTTAATATTACAGTTAATATCCAACATAATAGTTTTTAACCAATTATATGGCACTTCATCTGTGTATCATATAATTATGTTAATATAATATGAAGTAGTTACTGCCGAGAATTATTTGAACATTCATTACAAAATACAGAAATAATTGACAATTTTTGTTGGTGTTGCAAATTTAAATAGAACAATATTATTATTTAGATAAGTCATAGGGGGACGATATATACAATTACCGACCGCCTAAATCATCTTAATATTAACAGACCAATATTATTAAAGAAATGATCAATATTTCAACTGTTTGTGCGAAGTTTTGGGTATAGATCAGGGACTGGCACAACATCCAAAACATATTTGTACAGTAAAAAGAAAACAAGAAAGGCGTAATTGTTATTATTATAAATCTTAGTAAGGCAAATTATTTTTATTCAACGTATCTAAATAGCAGCAAACAGAAAATAATAAAAATCTATAAATGTACAAGTAATAAATGAGCAGTACAATGTTTTACCCAACCTAAGAGAGAGAGAAAAGGTGTATACCAGTTGTGACTAGATCGTTAGCATCGGAAAGCACCATTTACTCCATTTCCAATCATTTATAATATTGAGAGGTTCAAAAGTCAACATATTCTCCAGTCTTTACTTATAAGGAAGAGCAATATTGACCTTCAACACATTAACATAGGTAATTTCTAAACTTAAACAATTTCTAAACTTAAACAATGATAGAGTGAACCGTCTCCTATGACACATTCTCCACTTCATCATTAGCATTATTTTTATACGGAAACTCCAAGATAACTAATCTTAAAAATGTAATATTCAGATGTTTCCACCAAACTTGTTCATTAATGTTGAACGCACAAATTTCCCTTGTTGACTGTCAGAATGAACAGATGAACAATAGGTATTCAGTTAACACTAACGAGAATAATTTGAAGCAGTCACAAAACAATTATCCTAATTTGCACAAAGAAGTTTCTCCTTCTCTCACGTCATGACAATCAACAATTCAATTAACTATTTCACTATTTCAACCGCGAATAATAATATCGTAGAATATGATCTTTTGGCTGTCTCCATTTCAAGAGGGTTTTTATATAATCACGCAAAGTTCTAATACGTAATATTAATTTCGCGAAAATTTAAAGCTTGTTTTTGCAGTTTATTTACCTTGATATCATGTGCTATTATACTACATAATTTGAAGTAGCTTTCCTGATCTTTTCTAGACAGTCTCTCGCCAATTTCCAGTTTCATTTTAATCTGCTTTTTTACTAAACGAAACCTGAGTCGAGTCAAAATTTAATTTATTCAGCTTTAAAAAGTCGCAGCAGTAGACCAAGAAATGCGAGCAGGGTTGGCTCTAATCAAGAATAGTCGAGTCATATTTACATCGAATTCGGTTGAATCTTCCACGAAACTCGACTTGATCCAGTTAGAAACATGATTATAACATATTATATGGAAAGTCATCTCTACACTAACGAGTCATTCGAGAACATTTCGTGCAATACATTTATAGATATTATGAATATGAAAAATGCAATATAATTTCCTCCAACAATTTAAAATGAACTATTATGTGAAAAACTCCACTCGTATATAGCAATCGATATGTTTCCCATTCATTGTTTCATTTTTATTATTCATAATCATACTCCATACAACATTTAAGCTTGTGTACATCGAATTTATATCTACTCGCACTAGTCGAATAAATCATTTTCATGAAATGACGTTTCCATAAAACAAAAAACTTGTCCGCAATGAAAATAAACTACTGTATATACATATACACAGTATACGAGTATTTGAATCATAAAATGAAATAAATACGAAGTAAGGCTGAAAATATATAAACCCATCACACAAGAAATTGCTCACAGATAAAGTTAGAAGTTTATTATTTTTCTCCTCACGAGTAGGCGCTTAAGGTTTAGACTGGGCAAATCCCAATGGACTACATTTGAAATCCTTTCCAACAACAAACTACATACTGTACTTTAACAGAAAATAGGTCAAAATAAGGTTAAAACCCAAATGCTACACGAGAACTTCTCCGTCTAATTCCGATAGTTTTGTTTCTACTCTGAGTTTCGAAGGGAATTCAATCCAGACACGTATCTTATCATAGTTTGATGTTAAATAAGCATTTGATCTTGCCTAAATATCTAATGTGCTGAATACGCTGTAAGTCTTAAAGTTACGTTTTCATACTCGCGTGTATCGCCGAATTTACAAGCAAAAGTGTCTAAGTTAGTGGTGTAGCAAGTCTCTTTGGAACCGGGCAAGATGAGGAGATTGATTAAAACGTTAATTTCGGGGCCACTGTTGGAGTCAGAACCGTAATAATTGGTGTACCCATAGAGTAGACCAAGGCACATCCGTTGGTATGCCATACTTGATCATACCCCCTTCCTACGCCCATGATCAACTTTTATAATATCCCAATGTTTGAAATTGAATTATGGGAAGGAAAAAATTTTGCCTGGTAATTATTAATTGGTGACATTTAGAGGAAGACTTCCGGTACAATATATTCAAATTTGGGGGATGTGGGACTAAAGTGGGTCATTCGAAGATGTTTTAAAAACGATGTTATTTTTCATTTTTCGCTTGTTTTCTCTTTTAATGTGTGTCTTAGTATGACCCCCCTTTGGTAACATACCCCCAAAAAAAAAATTAATATGTTATACCTGAAATCTTTCCCTAAATGCCCCCACTTCGAAATTACCACTCAAAAATTTTTTCTTCACATAATTCAATTTCAAAAATTGCTATATTATAAAGGTTCATCATAGGCGTAGGAAGTGGAGTTCGATCAGGTGTTACGCACCATTTGGTGTGCCTTGGTCTACTACCCAAATATTACGGCCCTGGCCAAAACAGTGTCCCCGAAATTACCGCTTTAATCAATCTCCCTTTCTTAGGTCATAGAGAGGCTTGCTACACCCCTGGCTTAGACACTTTTGCTTGTAAATTCGGCGATACCCGCGAGTATGAAAACATAGCTTCATATGTATATTCTCCCCTAAAATAAAGAATTATTTAAGCGATCATACTCCGTTACAGGGTACCCTCCTCTTTACGACACGCAGTTATTATTATCATCCCAAAAGACCCAAATTGTGAGAATGTGAGGGATGGTGAGGACATATTCCTTATATACATGATATAAATGTGCTTTAAAACTCTATAACCTAAAAGTCAGCAGTGCAATTATTTAAACAGAATAATTATAATCCTAATCAGGTGTGAAACTTATCATTAACACCGTTGTAATTATCACTTCCTACCTGTTATTTACTCCTTTGTACTGTATATACATCTATAGAGTTCAGCGTTAGCATATTTAAGATATAAAGTACTACTGACATACATAGTGTTTCACTATGATCTCGTCGATTCTTCGTGTCAAACAATCGTTATCTCCATGACAGAATGAAGTGTTAAAGTAGTGATATTATTTGCTTTTATTTGTCAAGAATAAAGTAACAGCTTGGGAATAACTTCAATCATGATAGGATAGGAAAAATTATTAAACTTAAAGGTTAACTTATTTCTTCTATAATGCTTTTAATGCAGAAAATACTTTACTTAATACGCAACACAATTTACTTTTCAGACATACTTATATCAAATAAGTGTGTAGATTTCTACAGATAAATTGTAAGTACTATCTTATTTTTACGATCTTTTGTCTTTTATTCTAGGAACTATTCAAAATGGAGAAGCAATGTCATAAGATAAACATATAAATTAAAAATAGATAAACATCAGAATAATGATCAGTTAACTGAAGACCAAAAAGCCGTAGACAAAATTGGAGAAAAACAGTCATCTAAATATTTGCTTCAACTCAGAAAAGTATGACCTATATCCTTAATCAACACCTGACCGCATCAGTAATTCTGATAAATACCAATCCTGCATTTTTCCTACCACATTTGGAATTATATCACCCACTCCACGTGTCCTCAATAGGGGTTTAATTACTGCATTTAATTGAAAACTAACGATATATATTAGTTCTCAGAAACTGTTAATTATTCCACTCAATATCTAAATTTGAACTGATATAGAGTAATACAAACCTATCTTGATACTTGACGAGCTCGTTTGACGCTTCCAACAGCAGTATTGGATTTCATTAATAAATCAAATTAGTGTAGAACAGGATTCTACTTCCTATGTGCATTACATTGAGGAATTATTGATTACTATAATTACGGAAATGACTGCCGAGTGAATTGGAGAACACGGAACACAAAACATACTCTTTGTGACACGCAACACCTAAAAGTATTATGTTCTTCAACAAGTGCTAAAGTTTATTTATCGTGCGATAGGTCATTTCCTTCACTATATATTAACAAATGATGTTCATCTGTTAGTAGTGCTCACACTTTCTTATGGATTACGTTTGTCAGTAAATTAATAGTTTTGCTAGAATTATACTGCATGAGAATGCAATTTATGTTATTACCAAAGCATCCATTGTAATCTGACAAGGGTACTGAATTTTCCCGGGTTCAATGCGATGACGTTAAAACATATAGAGCTCTGTATTTTTTAGCCTCTCTAACTGTAATGTCTCATATTAGTTCCAACCACAATATAGAAGTGGTGTCTCTAATGTCCTAAAGTTCCAAACACCACCAACCTTTCTACAACGTTCTCACCAGCATAGGGTCACCGATTTTCTGTCCAGGGAAGAGGGGACTGAAAGTGTACACGTGAACATACTGTTTGAAAGAAACATGAATCTAAAATAATTATTTACTTAGTTTTTTTGGTTACAATTCTTGCAAATAAGAGAAATTTCAGAGGGCGAAGAAAATTTGGAGATGTTCATATAATTTTACACAGAAAGGTCATTTAAAAAAATAGGAGTATCACGGGATGCTGAATCCCCTGGCCCTTGTACTCAGTTCCAGCATGCTGGAACTGAGTTGGTTGAACTGACATGATTTCGAATATGCTTTCATGTTTTGCAGAGGGACAACATTACATTCTAATTCATTTCATAATATATATATGAAACAATAATAATAAACCTAAAAATGAATACAGGTACGTATATGCTGCTATTTTTCTGGAAATGTGCGTACTGTATTTGCATATTACAGTTGTCGTATTTCTGCAAAACAAGTTGATTTGTCAGTATATAAGAAACAAGTAATGTATATGTGCAAAATGTCTAACGTCTCTCACGTGTGTGAAATTTTAGCCTGTGATAATATTTTCTTCTATAAGATGTTCCGTCTAGTACGCAGAATCTGAACAATGTAATGTGATCAGATGGATATATTTGATTTCCATTTTAATCTCCTGTTGGCAGTGGAATATATTCATGTTCATGATTAAACTCACAAAATGTATTATCACTTCCATTCTATGTCACGACTCACGAGGCATGGTAATCGAGAAGAATACATGTATATACGATTTTCTATTGTATTGGTAATTTGGTATATCTGCATTAACAACTTTCGTCATTTATTTCTAAGTTTATTTTATTAATATAGGGCTAATGTTAAGAAACTAACTAATGAAAACACATCTTAAGATGGATGCTGATGACCCAATTCCGACTACAATACCAAAAGATTTTCGCTCTTTTGAAAGAAATGTGGCGGAAGTTGTAGCGATTATCGCCATAATGACTAAAAGTATAAGAAATGTGATATGAATAAATAATTACGAACATCTGAATTGAACAATTGGCTGTGAGAAATAACCCAGATATTGGATCGTGAACCATCTGATATTTTTTTCTCCAGCTAATCAAAAGCATAAATTATCCACTCTTTCCAATCAATAAAATAGGGTGGAACAAAAGAAGGTAAAGGTTTATGACCTTGTATTCGAAAAGATCGCTGTATTTTTCAAAATCAATTACACATTGCTTAACTATATTGTTTTGAAGCATTGGAAATTAGTAACTTCTATTGATCTACCAATGTGCGGTTCATATATTTTGTTAGTTCAATTTTATGGTATGCAATATTATTATGCAATACAATTAAACTGTTTGTGCGGATACATTTTTTAAGCTAAAATGTGCAACATTTAGTAAAGGGCGCAAAAAACATCTTAATGTGCATGGTACAGTGGTATGGAACTGTGGTGACTAAGCACAAGTTAATTTGTTTTTAAGTTGTCATTAACTTCATGTTCATCATTTTGAGATTGCACAAAGTAATGTTGCACCAATTTTCATCTATATCATATTGTCGATATTGAAATCAGTATATTTTTATACAATCATATATCAACAATGTAATTTATTGGTGCTGAACAACTGTTCCTGTATATATCCCACATGATAATGATTTGTTTGCTTCTTTTTATAAATTATAATTACAGAGGATTTGTAATAATGCATCAAAATCTACTGTGATGCATTTGAAAAGTTCATCCATCCGTTTTGATATGTTTTGTGGAGAGAGTATACTGTTGTAGGCACACAATTAATTGAAGAATCTCTCAGTTCGTACAATGGCTCTTTTATATCTCCATAATCACTGCTGGGTAATTAGTTAATTAACAGATCACTCGTAAATCTGAATTATGGTTTATATAGGACATGCCATAATAAAAACTTAATTATTATTATTATTTTATGGAATAAAACCACATGGATTTTTTTAATATACCCAGAATCCAGTAGTATAATATGCGATGTCAAAATATTGTTCTCGTTCTGCAAATGCATTATTGGATTTTCCACGAGATATATTTTAAATTATGTTAACTTTACTGTAACAGTAAATAATTTATGTTTTCAATCTAATATGTCAGCGAAATGGTAAAATGGTATGTTGAATTTCGAACACCATGAAATTACACATTCCAATGTAAACTATACAACAGTAACATTTGACTATAATGTGTCAACCTTTCAAGTCTCACATTATCAGAGCATTTGGAGCTTCCAAGTGATATAAATCTAAAGGAGGAGCAACAGGGAGTAAACTATTAATTACCATTTACAAAATACTCAAAGATTTTTTTATCTGATTTGAATTTTATATTATATATCATGTACTTCTGTGTATTATCGATTATTATTACTTTCAGTTGATTCGCTTTAATTTTCATAATAAACTTAAAGTAAACATTAACATCCTGTGTCACATAAGTACGTTGCATTTTCCGTAAGCCAAAGTAAAATAGTGCAGAGGTAAATTCTGTGAAATTTTCGAGGCTGATGAAAAAATCATCCATACTTAAAGGTTGGCTTCAAATGTTTGACGATAGAGCAAAAATTATGAGCAATTTAATTTGAACTGATTTTAAATGCAATCTAAAGGTAACTTTCTAACTCACTGATTAAATCAAAGGACAACGAATAAGGACAATCAGAGCATTCATGCTGATAAAAGAAATCGAAAATATTTAAATCAAAGAAGAGTCAAGAAAATATCAAAGTATATATTTATAAATAAGTAACTCAAATACAGTACAAAAAATTCTCCTTTTTATCTCGACCTAAAGCAATATATTACGCCCCTTTAACTTTAAAACAATTCTCTGTTCAATCTCTTCTAGATAACTTCTCGAACGAAATTCTAAATTGTTCTTTCCTTACTATAGTGAATTTGATTATGCTCACCTTATTCTCGTGATTCATAAATTATAAACATATTATAAATAAAGTTATCTCAAGAACTACAAGATTGACATGAAATATGTTATGATGGTAATACTCAGCAGCTCTATGAGTTACGTGATTTCGGAGGTATACTATATTACATTAAACAGGTCGTGGAATTGAAGTGCATGAGTAACTTGAAACTTCACAAATTATGAGATTCTAAGCTAAAGAAATTTTATCCTCACTGTATTTAACCAGAACAAACCACAAGAGTAGATTTTATGAAAAAATCATTTTTACACGAAAATAAACAGATATGTTTTCACTCTACGAATAACGGAACAACGAAACGACTGACTTAAAAATTCGATGTAGCAGTACATTTCTCTATTCAGTTTCATTTTCATACTATTTTATAAATGCTTTTATTCCTTTTAACAAGCAACATTTGAAGCTTTTCTCATTTTTCTTCATCCGACAATGCCTTATTTCCCTTTTTGCATGAACAGGAGTTGAAGGGGATTTGCAAATATTAATGGATGGAATAAAGCATCACCATGACATGTTGAGAAGAGCATGTACTCACGCACAATTCATCTTTCAAAGAAAAGAAAACTTCGGAAGTGGAAACTATAGACAAGCAGAAAATGAGAGGATGGATTTCTTCATCCTTAATCAGAATTGAAAAAGGTATAAAATTATGTTTGTGGGTTATCAAAAGTATACTAAAACACACGACTGTCTGATCCTACAGACTTCTCTAATATTCAGTGTAATAATAAATAACAACATCTTATATTTATTTTAATAATGCAAACTTCTTTAACATTTCTATCAATTTAATATAATAATAATTTCACAACTTCAAATATAATTATAATTTGCGTTTCATTATTTTCATAAAAGAAACAACGGTATGTTTCTAATGTATTGTTATCTTTTTACCTTTATTAAATCGATGAATTCTAATGGAGAACTTACCACTACATGGTATAAACAAATTACAGTCGTATAAACATGGTAGTAATAGCATCTCCTCTTTATTCACATCGGGTGCTTCTTTTCCGTGTGAAAGCAATAAACGAGTCTTTTAAAATCTTTAGTGGCAGTGTATTCGTCTGAAACTTATCTGAGAAGTGCCAGCATCTATAAACAACTTAAAGCCAAATTAGGTTATATTGTCAATCACTTTCTCATTCAGGAAATTGGGATTCTCCTCAGTTAGAAAGGTTTGTAAAAGTAATTTAAGTTAGCCATTTAAATTTTATAGTAAACACATTATAGAATGCTGGTTATTTAAAAATGGTAGTTCTGAATTTGACGATGTCGGGTAATGAATTTTGTAGTTTGTGATAGCAATTGAGATATACAGAAACAGAATTTCCAGAATGTTTTGCTATATTTAGTAACAGAAATACTTCGTTTAAAGATACGATTTTTAAATGAGAAATATATCAGTCAGAGTGAAAATGCTGAAACCTCAGCCTGGAATTCTGCATTTTAATATTGGCATTTCTTCCCTGTTTTATCAGTAAAGTCACCTCTTGGTCAAAAGTAAAGAACTTTACACTCGATAAGAGTACTTGAAAGAGAACAAATTTCAACTTATCAGATTGATATTAGAAACAGATGATTAGAAGCAGAACAGCGGTAAAGTTAACCAATTGCTCGAAGGGATGAGAGCAACTGACTATAGTATAGTATCTAATATTTTAATGAGACTCAGTTGAAGATCAGATATTATATAATATGGTATGTGATGGTTTTTGGTTTCAGAGTCGCATTATTACTACTTCATTCCTTAATACAATTTCATTGGATTCAGATAGAACAAAACAAATGATTGAAAATTTTATCCACCAAAATATTTCCTCAATGACTTATCCTTGACAGTCATTTCAGTTAATTCAATTATGAAACGAAAAGCTTAAGAATACTTAATAACTAATATGTTCAAAGGAAGAAGATCTAACGAGCCCAGGATTATAGGAGCCTTTCAAGAAGGTTACAGCAGAAGATGTCTTCCGAAACTACAAATAGTTTAAATTCAGTTTTCGTAATATATCGTAAAGACTAAAACTATAGAAGAGATTATCATAACCAGCAATTTGAAATTAATGAAATTCTTCTTCGTTAGAAAATGTTGACTTAATGCAATCGTTGTATTTCGTTGTTCTTTCTCTAAATTGGTAGTATGGCAGTGCCAAGGTGGACAAATGGGGCCATCGAGCTAATCGTCTTACTCTCTTCTTCCTTCACGGCATACGTATTTGTGTTTGTTTCTCCATTTCGTCTAAATAAAAGATCCAAGAAAAGCCAATTCTTCTCTTTCTGTACCTTTGCAATTTGAGAATAAAAATGGGTACCCTGGCATCGGGCCTACAATTTACGGAATTTCTACGTGCTTTTCAAAGTTCCTTGTGTCTGCTGTATACGAGAAGCTCTCAAATCCAATCCCGGAATAGAAAGAAAAGCTCTGTTAAAAAATAAAGTACTTGCTGTGATTCTTTCTTCATCTTGGATTGTCTCTTCAGCAGTGAAAAAAACATGTTGATACATATGTGTGATAACGTGGCACGGGGCGCAAGGGAGAGTCTAACAATATCTACATACTTAAGTTGTTTAATTGCTCTTTCTTCTTCACTGATATACTTGCAAGGAATGTGACTCTCATTTTTCTTTATCTTCAAAAAGAATAATCTTTGTAACTGAAAGTGTAATATATGGTAGTAAAACAGGTTCGTTAGTACTTCGAATCAGATAAGGAGTATAGCCTAACCTAAAGCTAATTCTATGATTGAGTGTGTAAGAAAATGATCTTGGCCTATTGGGAGAAATACTGTAGAAAGAACTCAATCCTGAAGTTTTTCTAAAGTTCTGACCAGTTTAAATTGGATTACACTGCTGTATATCGGTAGAGCAACAGTAACCCTGTTAAAATGACGGAAAGTATCGACTATCGCACTATCCTTTAAAAGCACAAGAGATGACAAATAGCAAGCCTTCACAGTTCTTACATACGTGAGAAATATACTACATCTCCATACCTAATACATTAAATCAAAACCGTCGCAGAAGATAAATTACAAGAGTGCATCGGATTTTTAAATAAAGCTCCAGTGCATTTCCCGCCTCCACGTGTTATGAGTTCCCGCTTCTTTGCCATGCCCATGGAAAAAATTAAAAAGCGAAAGAAGAGACAGAGAGAGAGATAAAAAGAGATAAGAAAAAAAAAAAGAATAGGAGAGAAAATAACGTGTTGTTGTCTTCAATCGACCTTTACGTGATCAATGTGATAATATGTCATATGGTAAATCAAACAATTAACTCTATCTATATTATTTTTATTGCTTGTAAAATCTCGTACACGATAAATTATAGAACATAATGTACTTTTATAACCTTATAGAAAGGATCATTGTAGATTACGTACATACACGAACACAATGGTGAAATGCAAAAGTTAATTATACAAGAATCGAAAATAATTTTGGAGTGGAGCAATGGAAAATAGTGTTCAACTGCTATAGAAAATTGGGTTCTAATTAGAAAGTATTACAAAATACTCAAATATAAATAATAAAAAAAAGGTAAACTACACTGCCTCTGCATGCCATGAAGGAGCTTAAGGTGCATGGATGTACGGGTCCCATACTTTCTTGACCTCAGCGCTGATAGTAGATATGGTGTGGTCAGCACCGTGCTTAGGTCAGTATATATGTACCTCCAATAAAGATTTCCACCCCGCCCCTGGTAGCCATTTAAACGAGGCTAGGTAAACCCCAGTTGCCTTATTGTCAGAGGTTTTGAAGCGCCTACACCAACAGGAATCGTACCTAATGCCCAACCACCAAACCACGGCGGTTGCTATTTAGAGATAGAAAAACTATAAAATGAATTGTCAAGACATATGCATTCATTTAATTGGATATCTGGGGGCAGCAAAGTTTCGGAGAAAATGCAGAATAGTTCTGAAAATGTACTGTAAGCTCGAAATGTGCCAAGGTTTAAGCATAATCGAGAATCCCTAAATCTACATATTCTAAATGCTTTCGACGACTATATAAGATCAATGTTACGTAATAGACTACTGCGTTTTATACTCCCAGGGAGATAAGCAATTTTACAGCAATGTGTAAGAATGATCATATATTACAGAATTCTCATATATTCTTATTATATAAGAACTGTGCATTAAACTTTTGTTAGATTCTACAGTATACTAACATTCATTTCATCTTCATCGAGATAAAATAATTTAATCACTTTTCTAATAATTCTGCAAGAAGAGCATAACATCAAAATATCATCACACGAATAAATTTTGGCGCAATAATAGATAATTATAACTATAGTATTATAGCAAAATGAACAATTAAGAACAATTCTACAAAATAACTTTATTATACTAGTAAACAGACACACCAATCCATATCATTATTATCATACTGTGGCTTTTCCATTTCTATCCCTATACTATAACTCGCTTACTCTAACCAAGTAGACAATTTATAACTACTGAATACTGCAGAATCCTTACGAAAGAAAACAACATTGGTGCAATGGATAATAAAAGTTACCTCTACAATCTTAATCTTTTTTCCTATCACAAAAAAGAAAAGGAAGAAACAAAACTTCAACTCTTTTTTTCATTCCTGGAAGAACAAACTATCCACTTCTAACATGAAAAAATATAATCTATTTTTCCTTCTATTATTTTGAAGCAAATCGTCTGTCATAAGTATCTCTGAACCATTTTCCTTTTGCTGCTCTTGAATGTGTCATCGTCGTTCCTACCCGTCGCAGTAGTATTTTTCATTCCGGCAGACTGTATGGCTCCAGGCAAATACCCTCACAATCGATTCGACTCACTCGCTCGCTCCACTACAAAAAATATATTAAAGAATGAAATCTACTGCCATTTTGTTCTCATACGTTCCAGATGCTATCTCAAAGAGTTAGACTTCCACTTTTGTACAATTGCTTAATATTTATTGTTATTCAAGTTTGTTCATGTTATTTGTTTTCCTGGAGATTTGGGTTCGAACTGTTTCTACAGGGTTTCTATATGGCGTCTATATAGGGCTTATACGATTATTACTGCTTGTCAATGGGGTAGGTTTAATTAGTAGAAAAATCAGCAGGGTGCTTCGTTTTTGTTGTTTGTATGAGAAGAATATAATTCAACGTGGAAACTTCCTGACTGCATATTTAGTAATAGTGTAAGAG